>CM062293.1:137681447-137937348 GCA_031216915.1 Pictodentalium vernedei | reverse complement strand
TTTTTTGGGGGACATGTGGGCCGAGCGTCGTCGTGAACATTTTTCAAACGACTTCTCCTCTGAAACCACTGGTCCGATTTTTACCAAACTTCATGTGGATATTCATTACTATATGGCAATTCATGTTTGTCAAATGAAATGGCCACGTCCCATAGGGGCTCTGTATGGGGCATAACTCTAATAGAACCGTATGAATTATAGAAAAATTATTAAAAAATCATCTTCTTCTGAACCAGTGTGCAGAATCTTTTGATACGTGGTATGCAGCATCTTGGTATGGGGCTGATTCAAGTTTGTTCAAATCGGCCCCCCTGGATTCATATTTGGGCTCACTATAGAAGCCCAAATTCGAACTTCGTGCATTTCAGGCAAATTTCTTAAAAAATCTTCTTCTCCAGATCCAGCAGCAGAATCTTTTGATATTTGGTATGCAACATTGTGGGGTGGATCTGATTCAAGTTTGTTCAAATTGGCCCCCTGGATTCACATTTGGGCTCAGTATAGAAGCCCTAATTCGAACTTAGTTGCATTTCAGGCAAATTTCTTAAAAAATCTTCTCCAGCTCCAGCAGGCAGAATCTTTTGATATTTGGTATGCAACATTGTGGGGTGGATCTGATTCAAGTTTGTTCAAATCCGCCCCCTGGATTCATATTTGGCTCAGTATAGAAGCTCGAATTCGAACTTAGTGCATTTCAGGCAAATTTCTTAAAAAATCTTCTTTCTCAAGATCCAGCAGGCAGAATCTTTGATATTTGGTATGCAGCATTGTGGGGTGGATCTGATTCAAGTTTGTTCAAATCGGCATCCTGGATTCATATTTGGGCTCACTATAAAAGCTCGAATTCGAACTAAGTGCATTTCAGGCAAATTTCTTAAAAAATCTTCTCCAAATCCAGCATGCAGAATCTTTTGATATTTGGTATGCAACATTGTGGGATGGATCTGATTCAAGTTTGTTCAAATCGGCCTCCCTGGGTACATATTTGGGCTCAGTATAGGAGCCCAAATTTGAACTTAGTGCATTTCAGGCAAATTTCTTAAAAAATCTTCTTCTCAAGATCCAGCTGGCAGAATCTTTTGATATTTGGTATGCAACATTGTGAGGTGGATCTGATTCATGTTTGTTCAAATCGGCCCCCTGGATTCAAATTTGGGCTCAGTATAGAAGCCCGAATTCGAACTTAGTGCATTTCAGGCAAATTTCTTAAGAAATCTTCTTCTCAAGATCAACAGACAGAATCTTTTGATATTGGGTATGCAGCATGCTTAGGGGGGTGAGATTCAAGTTTGTTCAAGCCAAGTCCCTGGGTTCATATTTGGGCTCAATGTGATAGCCCGAATTATAACTTAGTTCAAAGTGAGGAATTTTCTTTAAAAATCTTCTTCAGATCCAGCAGTCGGAATGTTTTGGTATTTGGTATGCAGCATCCTGGGGGGGGGGGGGGGGGGGGGGGGGGGGGGTTGGGGGGGGGGGGGGGTGAGATTCAAGTTTGTTCAAGCCATATCCCTAGGTCCATATTTGGGCTTACTGTGGGAGCTTGAATTATAACTTAGTTCGAAATGAGGAATTTTCTTTAAAAATCTTCTTCTTCAGATCCAGCAGTCGGAATGTTTTGATATGTGGTGTGTAGCATTCTTAGGGGGGTGAGATTCAAGTTTGTTAAAGCCAAGTCCTTGGGTTCATATTTGGGCTCACTGTGGGAGGCCCGAATGATAACTTAGTTCAAAATGAGGAATTTTCTTTAAAAATCTTCTTCTTCAGATCCAGCAGATGAATGATTTTTGATATTTGGTATGCAGCATCCTTAGGGGGGTAGGATTCAAGTTCGTTCAAGCCATGTCTCTAGTTCCATAAAATTTGTCTCTCATGACTTCATTCCTTTGTAGTGTTGATGAACCATGTCTAACTGAATGTGACCCCAAATACTTCTTTGAACCACTTTGTTTGAATCACTTTGCCCGGTGAGCGATTAAGGCCCCTTGGGGCCTCTTGTTTATTTATGCACTGTTGGTGTGTAGAGGAAGCTTCCTTTTGATTTTGGACCAGTCCGCTGAACCAAGTGGCCAATTCATTATGGCTTCCATGGCAGCCATATTGAATTTGGTTTCCATCCAATAACTAATGAATGCTGCCTGAAATCAATTTTTTTTTTTTTTGATGCATTATTGGTGTCTAGAGGAAGCTTCCTTTTCATTGGTTATATCTCCAAGAGACTAACGTACCCTTTTTGACACCGTCGGGGGGCATATGCCATGCTTTGCGTTACTCTTGTTTTTATATATGGTATACAGAATCCTTACAGGGGTCTGATTCAGTTTTCTTCAAATGAAGTCATTGGTTTATATATGGCTCTCTGTGGAGGTGCGGATTTTAACACGGTGAAATATGGGAATTAATCTTTAAATATCTTCTGATTTACCAGTCAGAATCTTTTGATATATGGTTTACAGCATCCTTATGGGGGGTAGATTGAAGTTTGTTCAAATCAAGTCCTTTGAGTAATATTTGGGCTCCCTATTGGAGCCCAAATGTTAACGTAGTCAAATATGAGGAATAATCTTTAAAAATCTTCCTTTTCCAAAACCACTGGCCAGAATCTTTTGATACATGGTATACAGCATCCTTATGGGGGTCAGATTCAAGTTTATTCAAATCAAGTCCTTTGATTAATATTTGATCTCCCTATTGGAGCCTGAATTTTAACTTAGTCCAATATGAGGAATTATCTTTAAAAATCAGCTTCTTGAGATACAATCGTAATCTTTGATATTTGGTATACAACATCCTTAGCCCTTTACCCAACGAATCGGCCGCATCCGCCCACGTAATATACGAATTCAGTAGTTGAAAAAATATTATTTTTCAAAAAATGTCAACAAAACCATATCATGTGACCCCTCGTTGGAACAAGCTCATCGAGCTCATTCCAACGAGGGGTCACATGATATGGTTTTGTTGACATTTTAAAAAAATTTGAAACAATGATATTTAAAATAATAAATTTTGATATCGTCTGCGTTGGGTAAAGGGTTAGAGGGTTCAGATTCAGTTTGTTCAAATAAAGTTCTTGGGTTGATATTTATGTTCCCTATGGGGGAAGGGGGGGGGGGGCAAATTTTAACATAGTGCTAAATTGGTAATATTCTCAAAATCTTCTTCCCCCAGACCACCCGTCGGAGCCCTGATTTTAACTTAGTTCAAAAGAAGATTTTTTTTGAAATCTTCTTGAGAACCACCATTCAGAATGTTTTGATACTCGGTATACAACACCCTAGCCAGGCTCAGATTCAAGTTTATTCGCATTAAGTCCCTGGATTCATATGTGCTCCCTATGAGTATGATATGATGAACAATCTTTAAAAATTATCTCCCTCTTCAGATCCACCATTTAGAATCTATTGATACTTGGTGTACTGCGTCCTAAGGATGGAGGGGAAGGGCTCAGATTCAAGTTTGTTGAAGTTAAGTCCCTAGGTTGATATTTGGATTGCCTAATTTTGCATTACTGGAAATCTGGGCATTATTGCTGTGGTAGCAACCCAGTACTAGAAAAAAATCTCGCATGGACAGTAGAGTTAAAAATAATTAAATTTAACTCCATTCCTGTGTAGTGTTAACTAGCCAGGAAGTGAAGCAGTGCCTGTTCACTGTGGTAAACAGGCTCTGTTTTACTGGTAAAATATTACCCAGTCATCAATGCTTGGGAGGTGCAAACCCTCTCTAAAATGGGCAACATGGCTTATTAACGCTCACCACTGGTCTTGAGTTGATACTCATGTTGTGGTCATGATTAGCCATTGTGCAGAAATATGTGACCATAAACACCAATAAATAAATAAATAAATAAATATACCTAGGTGTATACCAGGGTACCTCGTTTGGCCAGAAAGAAAAAAAACAGTATAGGTGTGGGTGTCTGAGCCAATAACTAGAGAACTATTGGGGTTACAAACATCAAACTTCACATTATTATAAAAGACAATGGAAAAGTGCCACACACCATTGGCGGCTTCATAACTTCAACGTCAAGGTTACACTTAAAATATGTCGATATTCATATCTCTACCATAACTCCGAAATGAATCAAACTACAATTATCAAACTTAATTTAAATTCTAAACACAGTCAAAAGGTGGGTCATGTATAATAGTTGTTTGCACATCTTTAAGGTCAGAATTGAGTGCCATTTTGTCTGTGGGCTTCCACAATGGCATATCTTGAATTTTCCAACTTTTCAGGGCTTCCACAATGGCATATCTTGAAGTTTCCAACTTTTCAGGAGAGACAAAACTGAATAACTCAAAATATGGGGAACACAGAACAGAGTAACTGTGGCTCCTCAAACAGAAAATCACATTCGTTGTTTCAGATAACATTTAGAGTCTATTACATATGTTGCGGTCATGATTAGCAATTGTGCAGAAATATGTGACCTTAAAGACCAGTAAATAAATAATAAATAACCAGTGAAATCCCCATTGGGAACCCAGGAAAGCGAAGACGTGCTTGTTTACTGTGGTAAACAAGCCCTGTTTTACTGTTTTACTGGCAAAATAGGACCCATTATGATTCACCAATGCTAGCGTTGGAAGTTCTCTAAAATGGGCAACATGGTATAAGCAGTTGGGAGTCCTCTAAGATGGGCAACATTGGTATAAACTATTGACTAAACTTGCTTTATCTCCAGGTTGTGGTCACGATTAGCCATCTGCAGAAATATGTGGCCTTAAACACCAATAAATAAATAGGTTTGATTTTAAAACAAATTTTCTTCAAAACAAATATTCTCTTTTCCTCAGTGATTCCAATTGTTTCAAGAGGGTGTAAAAGCACACAACCAGAAAGCCCTAATTGTCAAAAAAACTCGCTCAGTCATGTACTTGTTGACTACCATTACACACCATTTCTTCACAAAACTGATGGTTTCCAGGAGCACTGAATATTTCCCCTCTTAGTCGTTTTTCAGCTCTTTAGTCGTTTTTCAATATAAGTTTAAGCCTAACGTAGGATGTGTGCTGGGAGAGGGAGTGGGGTTTGAGAAATGGACATTCTTGTTTAAGAGCAATTTCCTTCTAGATGATTTGATCAAGATGAGCGTTTTAGGCTCACTTATGCGTTTGTTAATGCAATTTTATGGACTGAACTACTTTATTTCACAATAAACTTTATATGCAGGTTCAATATCAAATAGAGATGTGCATTCCTCATTTCAAGACTTATAGTAGTAGTATGCGAAAATTTTGTGCAGAGAACTCCTATATTTCTTCAGATATGGATTTATACTCCAAGGGTGTAACCAGGGGTGGAGGGGTAATTTGCTACCCCCTCCCCCCCCCCAAAAAATATGAAAGTGTCAATGACACTGTAGCTCAACTTGTTTAAGACATGTACATGTATAGTATGTGACACAACAATGACAAACATCTAGGTAATGACCTGATAACAAAGGTACATGTAAAGTATTGTAACGGTCTGTACATAAATGCTGACCGTGGCCTGTAACAAATATATAGGTAAAGTATTGTAAAGGTGGGGTGACAGTTAGATGCTAAACTAGAAAAGAAATCTTTGAGTCCCAGAGTGGGTCTGACTGAACCCAAAAATATTTGTTCTCATAGCACAGTGATAACAAAGGCATCCAAAAGCACTCGTTCCTGTCACAAGGAGATAACAAAGGTACCCCAAGAAGTTTCGTGAAGATCGGTTCATAAATACAGACTCTAGCCCGAGCCGTATTGACATGTGCACTTACAGTGTATAAGTAGCACTGAATAAATCAAAGTTCATCTAATTTGCATAATTTCTGCACGAGAAAAAAAACCCGTATTATATGTGATGTATTCCATGTTACTAAACATTCATACAAAATTGATTCAAATCAGAACTTTCATACAGAAGTATGCACAAAAAACTGATTGCACTAGACTGATTGCACTAACTAAGGTACAAAATGGCTGCTGGTGGCCATCTTAAATTTCAGACCGCACCCAAAAACACTCGTTCTCGTCCCATGGTGATAACAAAGGTACTCAAGAAGTTTCTTAAAGATCGGCTCATAAATACGGCCTCTAGCCCGAGTCGTATTGGCATTTGCACTTACAGTGCTGAAAGTAACACTAAATAAATCAAAGTTAGTCTAATTTGCATAATTTACGCACAAGAAAAAACCCGTATTATATGTGATGTATCCCATGGTACTAAACGTTCATACAAAAAATTATTCAAATCAGAGCTTTCATATGGAAGTTCTGCGCAAAAATCTGATTGCACCTAATTTTGTACAAAATGGCTGCCAGTGGCCATGTTGAATTTCAGACCAGACCCTAAAACACTCGTTCTCGTCCCACGGTGATAACAAAGGTACCCAAGATGTTTCGTAAAGATCGGTTCATAAATACGGCCTCTAGCCCGAGCCGTATTGGCATTTGCATTTACAGTGCTGAAAAAAACACTAAATAAATCAAAGTTAGTCTAATTTGCATAATTTACGCACGAGAAAAAAAAACCATATTATATGTGATGTATCCCATGGTACTAAACATTCATACAAAAAATTATTCAAATCAGAGCTTTCATATGGAAGTTCTGCGCAAAAATCTGATTGCACCTAATTTAGTACAAAATGGCTGCCAGCGGCCGTCTTGAATTTCGGACCGGACCCCAAAACACTCGTTCTCGACTCACGGTAATAACAAAGGTACCCAAGAAGTTTCGTAAAGATCGGTTCATAAATACGGCCTCTAGCCCGAGCCGTATTGGCATTTGCATTTACAGTGCTGAAAGTAACACTAAATAAATCAAAGTCAGTCTAATTTGCATAATTTACGCACGAGAAAAAAAACCCATATTATATGTGATGTATCCCATGGTACTAAACATTCATACAAAAAATTATTCAAATCAGAGCTTTCATATGGAAGTTCTGCGCAAAAATCTGATTGCACCTAATTTTGTACAAAATGGCTGCCAGCGGCCGTCTTGAATTTCGGACCGGACCCCAAAACACTCGTTCTCGACTCACGGTAATAACAAAGGTACCCAAGAAGTTTCGTAAAGATCGGTTCATAAATACGGCCTCTAGCCCGAGCTGTGTTGACGGCGCGACGGACGGGGAGACAGACAGACGGACGACGGGCCATGACAATACTTCAAATTTGGCTTCGCCAAAGTTGAGCTAAAAAGTCAAAACGGTCCACTCATGGTAAACAGTGTACAAATTTGGACGAAAAAGGCCAGAATATAATTTTTAGTGTGATACGTTCACAGGAGGTATCATACCAAAAGATTATTGTACGCCCTTTGGGTCCAAATTTTAATTGTTATGTTAAGGTCCCCTAGTAATACTAGAAAACCAACTGAAATTTATTTTAATCAACATTTTTTTTTTACTCTTTTAAATTCTCCACTAGAGCAGTGGGGACCATAGATTCACCCTCATGGCTTGGAATTTCAAAACATTTCCGGGGGGAAAATTTCCTACCAACGAGATGGGACATTCCCTGGCGAGCTCTCCACTGATTTTGCCTGTGGCAGTCGTGGATGGCCTTCCCCGTAGGAACGCACAGGAAGTGAAGCAGTGCTTGTTTACTGTGGGGAACAAGTTCTGATTTATTGGTAAAAAATTGAAACTGGTTACCAACGCCTGGGGTGAAAATCATCTAAAGTGGGCAGCATGGGTATAAGCGATTGGCTTGATGGGAGCTGTGTTGCAATATTGATATTGCCCTGGATACTGAAAGTGACCATCAACACTAATAAATAAAAAAAAGATATTAATTCGCACATTAACTCCGAATTTGCAAGATCCTGTATCGGTACCTATGGTTACGTCATAGAATCCCTTCTGGGGGTACACACTGACGGGTAAGAGAGCGGCTTTATTGTGATGATCCACGAATGCGGTTTTGAAGCCCTCCATAGTGCTTGCTAAAACACTGTTTTCGTTGAATTCGTCTGGGGACACTGTTGATATCTATCCCTCAACCTGTTCACAGAAGATAAGGCGCTGTTTCTGACTTCTGGGTTGTAACGTGTTCGAAACTTCAGCTCCTCTGACAGTTTTGTTGGACTCTGTTTCCAAATGATAACTCTGGCTCCATTTGGTATTTTGCCATGTTGACAGAAAATGAAAATCAAGTTCGATTTCGATGCGTTGTTGCAAGATGCAATTTGAACAGCTTGTGTGCGAGTTTTGCAATGTCCAGCGTTGTTCGCGCTTTCATTTTGAGTTCTCATCGAGGAGTTGCTTCCCTTGATATGCAAAGTTATCACATTACTTCCCTTGGTGTGAAGAAATAAGCAAAATGTCAATGAACGAAGATGCGAATGAAATGAAAGTCCTTCTCACTTCAAATAAAATCTTAAATCTCCCGTTATATCTTGTTGACTCTGGGAGCTCTGTCCAGCAAAATATAATGATTTTTTTTCCAATGTAACTGTAAAGAGAGCTTCTGACGTGTTAAAAGTTTGCCTTTGGAGTGAAGGGAGTATTTATTTCTTCGACTATCTTCTTCAATATATCTTTACGTGTATTTACTTAATTATGTGTATACAATACACAGGATAAATCTTACCTCTCATATACTTAAACATGTACCTCAGCCTGTCAAAGTATTCGTTGTACATGGACTAGTGACGTCATACTGTGGTTGCTTGATTCGAATTTTATCGAGGATATGGGATCTCAAGAGCAACAGCAGTGTTGTGTCATTGCTCTTGTCATATCAATGTGGTGCTGGATTGAGCCACATTGACGGTTTACACCTGTTCTGATTCAATGTGAGAAACGCCGGTTTGACCTACTGACCAACCCCAAACACTGTTTTACCCATCCTATTGCTGTGACATGGTATGATTGCGTTAGAAAGTGTACGATAGCAGTGAAATATTCTCCCCATGGGAAACCTGGGGAGTGATGAAGTGCTTGTTTGCTGTGGTAAACAATCTCTATTTCACTGATACCATAGCACTCGGTAATCAATGCTTGGGAAGGAAGTTCTCAAAAATTTTCAACATGGATATAACGATTGGCTGGACTTGACTTTATTTCAACGTTGCGGTCACGATTAGCCATTGTGCAGAAACATGTAACCTCAAACACCAATAGATAAATAAATTGTGAAATATGCAGATACAGCCACGTTATACGGGGACTGTGTGTGCTGTTTCGAGAAATTTGCCTTGTCAGATTACCTGTAACTAGATGTCTTGTGCACTGTGTTGGTTTCAATTCGAGGGAACAATTAACAACTCCTTCCGATATGAAGAGAGTGAGTTTACGACTCTAAAGACCCAGTTGGATAGACATAAACTAGTAGCACATTAACCCTTTTCACAGAACGAAAAGTATTCAGAACTTTTCACAAAGGCTTTAACAACTAACCGTTTTCATTTTTGCCCCAAAACATAGCTCATGATCCCTCATTGGAACGAGGGTCACAGGGTATGTTTTGAGAAAAAGAAACTCGTAATAAAAGTAGAATTTGAGTGGTGATTCTTTCTGAATTGCGACAGCCGATCATGGCCATTAATTTAGATAAAGGGTTAGAGTTGCTAAATTTCAATTCCCTGACATATTAGCACATATCTATGCCGTACGAACAGGTTCGAAAATAATTATTGAGGTACATACTATATTATTTGAGGTTCATCCTATATTATTTCAGGTTCATCCTATATTATTTCAGGTTCATCCTATATTATTTCAGGTTCATCCTAAAATAATATTTATGACCCTCTCGTACGCGATCAATAATTTGTCCGACCCTGGATGGACTATAATTATTGTTTCATGTTGAACCAGGTTCGACATCAATATTTCAGGTTCATCCTATATTAATTGAGGATGAACCTGAAATAATTTGTCCGATCCTGGATGGTCCATAATTATTGTTTCATGTTGAACCAGGTTCGACATCAATATTTCAGGTTCATCCTATATTAATTGAGGATGAAGCTGAAATAATTTGTCCGACCCTGGATGGACCATAATTGTTGCTTCATGTTGAACCAGGTTCGACATAAATATTTGAGGTTCATCCTATATTAATTGAGGATGAACCTAAAATAATTTGTCCGACCCTGGATCGACCATAATTATTCAGGATGATGCTAAAATCCAACGATGCAATACGCTCCACGAGCCAATCAGTTGAGTCGATACAAACGCGAACAATGGGACATAACTGGGGGGAAAAAAGCAAGATAAACTTGATGCAGGCACACAGCATCACACAAAGAATCCCGTTGAGAGATTGTTTTGTATGCGCTTCACACGATTTTTTTTTTCGACCCTTTGTAATCACGCAAAATAAATAAGATTTTTTCCCATGAAAATGTCAAATGGGCAGTGTTGATTGTTTACTGTACTGTTACAAACAAGTTGTGTTTTAATATTGAAATATGACTCGCTAACCAATAGTGTTGCGGACCGGACCGCAAACAAACGGTCCGGTACCGGTCCAGGCGTGGTCCGCGGTACGGTCCGATGAGGACCGGGCAGCCCCTGCTGTACCGGTACAAAGGCACGTTGGACCGGTCCGGGGCGGTCCAAGGGACCGGTCCAGGGAGACGCAAAGGGAAGTTTTGAACTCTCCCAATTGATACACAAACTGATAATTTCATCTTGATAGAAGGTGAATACATTGAAGTCGAGTTGAAGTAACTGTCAACTATATTGAGCCAATCTGTCACCAATCAACCACTTGCATCCTGTGATTCCTGTTACGGGTGTCGGGTGAAGGTATCAGCGATGAGCGGTTCTACAAAAAAGTTCCCAATATAGCAAACGCTCAAATTCGGTGACAAGAAGCTGTCATTCAATTCCTTTGTCGGCAAAGAATTTCAATGTGTATTGTGTATCAATTTCTTTAAACCCCGACCTGGATTATGTGCACATGGAAACTATTTAAATTGGACCATGGGCGCAGATCATTGTGGGGGGGGGGGGGGGGGTGCGTGTGCCCCACAAAGTTTTTTTTGGGGGGTGGGGGCATTACATGTTATGTCCCCCGCGCTCCTCCCACATATATAAGTCCGATAGCAGCTGATATTGTTCGAGCAATGCTGCAATAGGCGAAAATCGCGTATTTTCAGCTGGCTTTTTCAAAATTTCCACCCGCAGGGCCAAACCATGCTTGGCCCTACGCGTTGTGTGTCCGAGCAATGCTGCAATAGGCGGATATCGTGTATTTTCAGCTTACATTTTCAAATTTTCCGCCCGCAGGACCAAAACATGGTTGGACCTGCGCATTGTGTGGCCCGCCACCCCGCCATCCCCCCCCCCCCGCCCCCACACACACACTCTAAAAAGAGAGACCTGTGCCCCTGAATTGGACCGGTCCATCTAGAAAAAAACGGACCGCCTGCCCGAATATCGGACCGATATTTCTTGGACCGGACCGGGACACCATTGGCGGTCCGATACGGTCCTCATCACTGCTAACCAACATATCGGGAAAACGTCTCGTGAAGTTTAAAAATTTAATGGTGCAGTTCAAAAAAGTGCCTCTGTGGGGTAGGGTGGGGAAGGGCAAAAATGATAGATTTCGTATGTATGTTTATTTGTCTGTGTGTCTGCTATAGAAATAAATATGGGCCCATCCACAGTGCCCAAAATTGGCCTACTTTATGGCGGAGGTCATTGTCAGGTTTAAAAAAGTGCAGGGGTGGGATTGGAGAGGGGCACCAAAAGCTATGACCAATTTGTTTTTTACTGATATAGGTCCTCAAAGGGGTCTACTAGTGGTGAGTTCTTATCAGGAATCTTGAAGGTTTCAAAAAATTGCCGGTGTTGGTGTTGGAGAGGGGCAAAACTTGTGGATTGTGTGTGTATGTCTGTATGACCACTATAAAAAGGCATACGGAGCCACCCACAGTGCACAAGCTGGTTCTGCTAGGGGTTTTTTTTCTACACCGGGAGTCATGGATTGAAAAAGTCAGGATTGAAAAAGTGCCGGGGTGGGGAGAGTCACCCAATGTCATGACAATTTTTTCTTTTCACCTCTATAGATCTTCAAAGGGGTCTACCTGAGGTAACTTTTTACCGGGAATATTATGGTGCGGTTAGGGCCGCAGACCTGCCCAAGTTACTCTTTTGAAGTCAGGGGTAACCCTGCTAGTATTTGTTAAAACCTGTTTTGACTCATCATTTTCACACAGGTAACAATGTTGGGAAGCGGTTTAGTTTGCCAGAATGCTCGAAATGCATCCCCATCCCCTCCCCCCCCCCCCCCCCCCCCCACAGAATTTCAAATTGCTCTGCGGCTCCTGGGTCAGCATGTTTTCGGTGTCATTGTGGGGCATGTCACGGTGTTATGTTCATGGAAGCAGGTGACTGTTTTGAACAAATCACACCATAATGCCTCCGCTGTAGGGCCGTCGCTAGAGCCTTTTAATGGGATGGGGTGGGGGGGGGGGGGGGTGAGCCCTCGAAATTCCAACTGGGTAGTGGGCGCGTTCTTGGCAAACTATTAGAACTGTAGATCTTCCTAATTCGGCGAGCACGGTCGCGCCGGGCCGTGAGAAAATTGTTAAATTTGGCATCAAAAGGAGCAATTTCCTGGCTTCTGGAGTGTCAATCCCCACTTCAGAATACCTCAAAAAGTTTCATTTGGGCCGATTTAGGGCGGTAAAATATCGAACCTGGTTCAACATGAAACAATAATTATGGTCCATCCAGGGTCGGATAAATTATTTCAGGTTCATCCTCAATTAATATAGGATGAACCTGAAATATTTATGTCGAACCTTGTTCAACATGAAACAATAATTATGGTCCATCCAGGGTCGGACAAATTATTTCAGGTTCATCCTCAATTAATATAGAATGAACCTCAAATATTGATGTCGAACCTGGTTCAACATGAAACAATAATTATGGTCCATCCAGGGTCGGACAAATTATTTCAGGTTCATCCTCAATTAATATAGGATGAACCTGAAATATTTATGTCGAACCTGGTTCAACATGAAACAATAATAATGGTCCATCCAGGGTCGGACAAATTATTTCAGGTTCATCCTCAATTAATATAGGATGAACCTGAAATATTTATGTCGAACCTGGTTCAACATGAAACAATAATTATGGTCGATCCAGGGTCGGACAAATTATTTCAGGTTCATCCTCAATTAATATAGGATGAACCTGAAATATTTATGTCGAACCTGGTTCAACATGAAACAATAATTATGGTCGATCCAGGGTCGGACAAATTATTTCAGGTTCATCCTCAATTAATACAGGATGAACCTGAAATATTTATGTCGAACCTAGTTCAACATGAAACAATAATTATAGTCCATCCAGGGTCGGACAAATTATTGATCGCGTACGAGAGGGTCATAAATATTATTTTAGGATGAACCTGAAATAATATAGGATGAACCTGAAATAATATAGGATGAACCTCAAATAATATAGGATGGACCTGAAATAATATAGGATGAACCTCAAATAATATAGTATGTACCTCAATAATTATTTTCGAACCTGTTCGTACGCCATACATATCAACACCACCATATCTCAAACATTTCTTAATATCCACTTGGATCTGATTTCTCATTGAAAGCCCAGGACGTAGAGCAGTGTTTGTCTACTGTGATAGATAAATTTCAAGCCGGCAATCAAATTCCACGTGGGAATGGAGCAGTGCTTGTTTACTGTGATAAACAATTTCAGTTTTCTAATGAAATAGGATGCGGTAGTCACCACCACCTGGGATGGAAATCCATTACAATGGGCAACATGCTAGCATCGGTATTAACGATTGGTTAAACTTTACATCGTTCTTGTATAATAAAATAAATAAAGAATTATTGTAAAATAAAGAAATGAATAAATAATGCAGGCAACACAGATTCTGTCGATAGATTGGTTGTAACTTTACCATTTTGCCATCAATTTCATTATTTTAAATATTATTTTATCACATTTTTCAAAAAAGTTCAACATTATCATATCATGCGGTCCCCTCATTGGAACGAGCTCGTTCCAGTGAGGGTTACATGTTATAGTTTTGTTGAAATTTCTTTTATTTTTTTTTTTTCAACTGCTAGATTTGCATATTACGCGGGCGGATGCTCCCGTTTCGTTAAAACCCTTTACCCAACGAATCGCCCACATCCGCCCGCGTAATATGCAAATTCAGCATTTGAAAAAATATTATTTTTCACAAAATTTCAACAAAACCACATCATGTGACCCCTCGTTGGAACGAGCTCGTTCCAACGAGGGGTCACATGATATGGTTTTGTTGAAATTTTTTGAAAAATTTAAAGAAATGGTATTTAAAATAATAAATTTTGATATCGTCTGCGTTGGGTAAAGGGTTAAGTAAAGAGTTAATATGCTACAATAATATCACGATGTAAGCACATGTTCCGGCGCAGTGCAGTCGCCGAATCCTAATGAGTGTATGGATGATCAAATCTTCTAAAGTCAACATTAGTACACACAACTCCTGTAGCGCTTGTTTACAACCAGGTGGTAAATATCCCGGAGGTAGACTACGGGGTACAGCTGCACTTGATTTCACTAAGTGTGCCCATCACTGTCTCACGCCAGATCTCTTGATTTGGAGATGCATTGTCATGGACACGTTTGACATTTTAAATAAATAAATAAATCCGTAAATACTGAAAAACATTTTGAAAATTACCAAATAAACAAATGAAAAAGATTTATAGATTTAACGTTATTATATAAGATAAAGAGTTTTCATATTGGAAAGGTCAAAAACTGATCACAGCGTCAAATAATTGCTAAAAATATGCACACAAAGGACACAACATTTATTTTTATGTGAATAACTGCTCGCATCAGCTCAGCCCAATTTATGACTTTTTCGCGAACTGTCGTTAAAAACATTTTTAACCAAATATCCGTAACTAACCCTTACCACAAAGGCCACTTTCGACACATTCAAAATCGTCCACTAACAGATGTAACATTTGGCGGTAGAACGGAAGAGAAGGAAGGGTAAAGTGAGGGCGGGAGTAAAACTTAGTAAATTTACTGTATAAAAGGCTCCCCGGGCATCTGAATATCGCTTCTTGGGTGCAAAAAGGTAACATTTGCAATGCATTGCAGATGACACCTTGTTGCACACAAAGAACGCTATATATTCCCCGTGGAAACGCCGGGAAGTGAAGCAATACTTATTTTCTGCGGTCAACAAGCTCTGTTTTGCTGGTAAAATAGCAGCCGGTAACTAATGCCTGGTGTGGAAGTCCTCTGAGATACGCAACAGGAGTTTAAACCCTTTACCTGACATGAAAAGCAGACGACACTTGCAAAAAAAGTTCTTGAATAACTATTATTTTAATTTTTTGTCTAAAAAACATAGGTTATGAACCCTCATTGGAACGAGCTCGACGTGCTCGTTCCAACGAGGGGTCATAACCTATGTTTTAGAGACAAAAAATGAAAAAATAATGAAAATTAATTGGCGATTTTTGAGAAATGCGCTGACCGGTTTTGGCCGTTACGTTAGGTAAAGGGTTAAACGAATGGCTGGACTTGACTTGCTATCCCCCTTATAAAAAAGTACAATGGTAAACCATGGCAAATCCCCCAAATACTCTGGTAATACCATGGTATTACCACAGTATTACCAGGGTATTTTGGGATTTACCATGGTTTACCATGGTACTTTTTTATAAGGGCATAGTGCGGTCACGCTTATCCATTATGCAGAATTAGTATTTGACCTTAAACACCAATAAATAAATAAATATAACGATATGTACCATGGTTTGAAACAGCCCAGGAAGTTCAATTTTCGAAATCTTGGTGCCGATACGACGCTGTGCTGGAACGTGAGTGCAAATGTGAGCCTCTGACTAGATTACTCAAATGTTTAAATACCAGTGTTACGGGTTTTTGTTCTCTGAGCCAG
The DNA here is from genome assembly GCA_031216915.1 of Pictodentalium vernedei. Lineage (NCBI taxonomy): Eukaryota > Metazoa > Mollusca > Scaphopoda > Dentaliida > Dentaliidae > Pictodentalium > Pictodentalium vernedei. The sequence goes on along the minus strand of CM062293.1, from coordinate 137,921,443 downwards.
TGCACAGAAAAAAATATTTCAAACAAGAATCTGCAAATTTCTTAAACCAAAAGCTGAACGAAAATGAATCATTACACTTATTAATCCAAAAGTACCTACGTGGGAACCCCGACAAGTGGAGAAGTGCTTGATTAATATGGTAATCAAGTTCCGTTTTACTGGTAAAATACGATCCGGTAACTTGTGCCTGGCGTGGAAGTCCTTCAACACTTACGCTGCCGAAAGCGACTATTGTCACCTATTGTATGATGATTATCTATACGTTCTGGTCTGCGCAGATCAGACCTATACCATCTGATTACTTATCAGATGATAAGAGTTTCAAGTATGTCATCAGTTTTATTAACCCTTTACCCAACGAATCGACCGCATCCGCCCGCGTAATATGTAAATTGAGCAGTTGAAAAAATATTATTTTTCAAACAATTCCAACAAAACCATATCATGTGACCCCTCGTTGGAACGAGCTCGTCGAGCTCGTTCCAACGAGAGGTCACATGATATGGATTTGTTGACATTTTTTTTTAAATTTTAAAAAATGATATTTAAAATATCATTGGGTAAAGAGTTAAACTTCCTCGCATACAGGCGTACATGGAGGTCCTCCATATATGGCTAAAGTGGGCGTGGCAGTAAAATAGTTAAAGTGGGAAACATAGGTATAAGCTATTGGCTAAACTTGAGTCACTTGACTTCATATCTATGTTGTGGTCATGATATAGTCTTAGATGCTGATTGTGATCTTAAACACCAATAAATAAGTTAAATAAATAAAACCGAGCAAGTTATTGTATTAGTCCGTCTAAAAGTTAACCTATCGTAACCTTCTGATGTTCTATCAACACTTAAGATCCTCATATGCGAATGTGTGTTTGAATTTTGGAGACAGTTTCCAGTGCGTATCCAGAGTGGGTAATAGGAGTTACGTGACCCCCTCCCCCCCCCCCCCCCCCACACACACACACATACACACACACCTTAGTTTCCAAAACGGTCCATTCATTGTCAACATTAATCCAAACTTTGACCCAAAGACCATAATATAATTTTGGTGTGGTACGTCCATATTTCACAAACGTTGGGGGAATTTGTTCAAAATAGAACCACAAATATACATTTTTTCCGCAAAGTGGAGGTGCGTTCAATTTCTAAGCATTTAAAAGGAGTAACAATTTCTCGATTATTCTGCTCAGGAATAGACGAATCGATTATGGTGTGAACCATCAATAGTCGAATAATGGAATGTTAAAATCTTAACTACATTTCATGAAACAAGATGAGAGGAAACTTTTGGTGGGGGTGCTGAAAGTCACTGTTATACTAACATACTTGAACTTGCAGTCGCTTTTCACTCCACAGTCCACATCCGAAGATCCTCTTCATCGGTAAATTAACTGAATCTGACCAAAATATTTCACAGCGGCATTTAACTTAAAATCTCTTCCCACTGTTTAATAAAAGATTCTGCCGATGCAATTCTACTCAATTTTATATTTTGAACATAATCAGAGAGAGAAAAATTGGGGTGGGAGGTGGGATCATGCGAATGGTCAAGATGGATTTGGACAGTGCTACATTTATACGTTGTAGTTATTGCCCTTGATTTTCAGCTGGAAACATGATTTTATGTCCGTTCTCACAGAGGTTGGATTTTCACACACACCCCGCCCTCCAACAAACCACTCCTTATTTGTATCCTAGTAGGACCAGGCTTTGTTTATAGTCTGGTAGGATTTACATTCTCTCTACACTTCTTTAACCCTTTGCCTAACATGAAAAGCATACGACACTTGCAAAAATAATTCTTGAATAACTATTTTTTTTCATTTTTTTGTCTCAAAAACATAGGTTATGACCCCTCGTTGGAACGAGCTCGACGAGCTCGTTCCAACGAGGGGTCATAACCTATGTTTTTGAGACAAAAAATGAAAAAATAATGAAAATTAATTGGCGATTTTTGAGAACAGCGCTGGCCGGTTTTGGCCGTTACGTTGGGTAAAGGGTTAATTTTCTACAACGGTGGCGTGTGGGAATTGTCGAAAAAGTTCAAGTCACAATTCGTGTTGCGCGAAGGGAAACTTGCGACATCTTGTGATGGTCTCGTTCTTCGTATCTGTGAAAGTGTTGAAGCATATTCCTATTAATATTCCTGTGTAGAATATCTGCTTTGTCCCTGATAGTTCTACATATATTTGGCTGATTTATTGAATAAATGTTAATAGTAAAAATACGCAAGTTAAAATGCTGAGGCCGTATTATCCCCCACAGGGAAGGGATAGAGTGAAGGGGTCCGAATGTTTGTTTATGCGATAACTTGAATAGTTATGGGATTTTAATTTCCCCACGAGAACCACGGGAAGTGAAGCAGTGCATGTTTACTGTGATAAACAAGCTATGTTTTTTGGTAAAATAGGACCCGATCACCAATACATACACAGAACGACACACACATGTGTCATTCTGTGTTTATTACACGCTTTCACGTCTATAAAAACAATTATTAGGAGGGCACTCAGCAATTCATTTGACAATGATAATTATCGACAAAAAGAACACATTTTATCGCCAACCAAATTTGCGAGGGGAACCCGTGTTACTATTTCGTCCCCTGAGTTCCAATGTATAATATGTCTACTGGAACATAGAAAACATTGGAACTCGGGGGATGATTTTTAGCTATCGCTAGCGATTCAAATTGTAAATGTGGCACATGATTTGTTGAAAATTCTAATGAAATTCCGCTTCTATTTAAAAATAGTCCCTCAACGATTTCCGTTCCGCACATGTGTGCGGGACGGATTTTCATTTTTCGCATTGTTTAGTGTTGCTGTAGATGGGGATTACATAGAACAGGCGTGTAATAAATGGAGTGGAAGACCTCTAAAATGGGCAAATGGGTATAAAAGATTGGCAGGACTTTACTTTTATCCATGCGGTCAAGATTAGCCACTATGCAGAAATATGTGACCTTAACCCTTTACCCAACGTAACGGCCAAAACCGGCCAGCGGTATTCTCAAAAATCTTCAATTAATTTTCATTATTTTTCAGTTTTTGTCTCAAAAACATAGGTTATGACCCCTTGTTGGAACGAGCTTAGAGCTCGTTCCAATGAGGGGTCAAAACCTATGTTTTTGAGACAAAAAATGAAAAAAAATTATTTATTCAAGAATTTTTTTTGCAAGTGTCGTCTGCTTTTCATGTTAGGTAAAGGGTTAAACACCAATAAATAATAATCGGATTTTAATTAATTTTGATGTGCTGCTTTATATAAACAATAAAAAATTGCCAGGCAAGTGGGTGACCTGATCATATGTGTTGGTACCAGTACATGAGCGCATCTCGGGGGAGATGGCGCCGCTCCCATTTTATGAAACTCATTTTTAACAAGCACAGAGACTAGGTAACACGTTTTTGTTCATGATAACAAACGGATACCCTGATCTGGGGAGGTAGTGAGTGTCCATGTGTTATCGGGGAAAATACCATACTTCATTCAAACATCTAAAGTTCATACGAAGAGGCCACCGCAGGGTCACACTAGCCTTCTATTTTCAAAAATTGTCCTCAGGTAGGCCCCTACACCCGCCGACGAAATATGAGACAACCCATCTTCTGCAGTGTCACAATTCGCCGCTGCTTGCGCCGGGATATGTTTCGCATCATAGGGCCTAACCCTCGATTGAAATATGCAGCGCCCTTTTCAAAAAATAAAAAAAGAATATAAAAAACAACTCATATTTCTGGATCCGCTATTGCAATGCAGCTTGGAACTCGATTGCCTTGCCCAAAGAACACATCACTTTACCTCAGGTCGCCACTTGTCCTTTGCGCACAACCGACATCTCTATGTCCCCCAAAGACATTGTGAAAAACGAAAGAACCTTGAAAATTCGTTTGTATTACTTTTTCAGCTTCAATACGCGATTTTATGATTTTCCGCCATTCGCGTGCCAGTCTATACCGGATTGTTCTTAATCCCCCCGAAACATCAAATGATCTGTTCATAATTTTTAGCTCACCTTAACGAAGTCAATGTGAGCTTACCTAATCGCTCATGTTTTGGGCTTCTTCTCCCAAACCAGCCAATTCAAGTGAAAGTTTGTGTGAATGATGTTGCTGAGGGGGCATTGCATTTTTGTTCAACTCAACGTGCCCAGCCCCATATGGAGGGGGTGGGGGAAATGCTCCAACATTTTTAAAAAATCTTCTTCTCACGAACCAGCAGATTCAATGACATGATATTTGGTATGGAGCTTCCTTTTGAGGTGTAGATTCAAATTTGTTCAAAGGAAGTTCGTAAAGCAATATTTGCCTTTGTAATGGGAGGGGAAATATTTTTGGCCCCGCCCAAAATTTCTATTTTCTGAACCGATGGTCCGATTTGAACCAAATTTGATTTGTGATATTATTGGATCATAAGCACATGATTCGTGAAAAAAATGTTTTCCCGTCTCCCCGTGGGTACCCCAGGAGCTAAAAATAGAAATATTTCCCAAACCCCAGGGAACAAAGAGAACTGTTATTTTGTATGAAGTATCCTTAGGACCCATAGGACTGAATAGTAAAAAAAATTACCATCGGTTGTACCAAGGTGTTCTGTAGAGGGCGTCGGAAAAATGCTAAGTCAGCATATATGCAAAATTAAAAAAAAACATTTTCCACAGAACCAATTATCAGAATCTTTTGATATTTAGTATGCAGCATCCAGGGGGATATAAGTTTGTTAAAATGAAGCCCTCAGTTCATATTTGGTATATTTCAGTACAGGAGCCCGAATTTTTAACTTAGAGTTATATGGAGAATAATCTTTAAAAATCTTCTTTTTCAGACCCACCAGTCAGAATGCTTTGAATATTTGAAAATAACATTTCTAGGGGGGGGGGGGGGGGGGGGCAGATTCAAGTTTGTTCAAATTGGGTCTCTGGGTTCATATTTGGGCTCTCTGTTGTAGCCCAAAATTCAACTTAGTGCAATATGATGGAATTTCTTTAAAAATCTTCTTCAGATCCACCAGTCAGAATCCTTTCATATTTGGTATACAATATCTCTAGGGAGGTCATATTTAGGTTTGTCCAAATCGGGGCCCTGGATTGATATTTGGGCTCCCTATGCCCCCTCCCCTTCCCCGAATTTTAATTTAGTGCAATATGAGGAATTTCTTTAAAAATCTTCTCCAGATCCACCAATTCGATGGTACAACATCTCTAGGGGGATCAGATTCCACTTTGTTCAATTCGAGTGCCTAGGTCTATATTTGGGCTCAATACAGGAACACGAATTTTAACTTAGTGCAGTATGAGGAAATTTCTTTAAAAATCTTCTTCAGATCCACCAGTCAGAATCCTTTCATATTTGGTATACAACATCTCTAGGGGGGCAAATTCAAGTTTGTTCAAATCGGGGCCATGGGCTCATATTTTGGCTCCCTATGGTAGCCCGAATTTTAACTTAGTGCAATATGAGGAAATTTCTTAAAGGAAAATCTTCATCTCCAGGTCCACCAATCCGAATGGTTTCATATTTGGTATACAACATCCCTAGGGGGATCAAATTCAAGTTTGTTCAAATCGAGAGTCAGGGTTAATATTTGGGCTCCCTAAGGGAATTTCTTGAAAAAAACATCTTCTTTCGATTCACCAGGCAGAATCCTATCATATTTGGTAAACAACATCCCTGGGGGGTGGGGGGGGGGGGGGGGGGTCAGATTCAAGTTTTTTTTAACTCGAGTGCGTGGGTTATAGAGCCCAAATTTTAACTTAGTGCAATCCTGGGGATAAACTTTAAAAAGTCTCCTTCAGATCCACCAGTCAGAATGCTTTAATATTTGGTATACAACATCTCTAGGAGGGTCAGATTCAAGTTTGTTCAAGTTGGGTCCCTGGGTTCATATCTGGGCTCCCTATAGTAGCCCAAATTTTAACTTAGTGCAATATAAGGAAATTTCTTTAAAATCTTCTTCTTCAATTCCACCAGTCAGAATCCTTTCATATTTGGTATACAACATCTCAAGTTCACAACTCAGAACTCTTAGTCCGATTTTAACAAAATTTGATATGCAGCATAAGTGGGAAACAGATATTTAATTTAAATGAAAAAAATTAACCCTAGCTGTCGTGGGACTCAATATGTGCTAAAAATAGAAACATAATTCCAAGTTAATTTTATAAGGAGCCATGTTTATTAAGTACCCTCTAGAGGTGTGTAACTAAAATTAATCCACATATGTTGTATATCAAGGGGGTCCATACTGTAGCTCCACTTTGTACATTGTGATTAGCTGAAGAAAAGACATGATGCTTGGACTATTTTAGTCACTACTGAGGGGCTCAAGGATTGACGGTGGATGCTATGGAGATTGATTGCTTAATGCAGATTCATTAGTGGCCTCGGTTTATATCAGGTTCTGTTCAAGGTGGGCACTTCAGGCCCCGTGGGGCCTCTTGTTTATTTCATGTTCACAGGTCTAATTTAAATTTAACAACACAATGTTGATCTCGAGAAAACAGTAAACCTCTACTCTAGGTCGCCCCGAAGGCCACATCTACCTGTCTTATAAATATACATGAAGAAAATAACGTTAGTTTTCCCATTTTCTCGCCTATTCCACTCGTGTACAGTAACAAAAAAAATCAGGCTATAGAATGAGACTAAAAAATCATTATATTTAAACCCTTTACCCAACGCAGACGATATCAAAATTTATTATTTTAAATATCATTTTTTTAAAAATTTATCAACAAAACCATATGTGACCCCTCACGGGAACGAGCTCGATGAGCTCGTTCCAAAGAGGGGGTCACATGATATGGTTTTGTTGAATTGTTTTGAAAAATAATATTTTTTCAGCTGCTGAATTTACATATTACGCGGGCGGATGTGGAGGATTCGTTGTTTAAATAGTTAACTACCCAAGCACCACTGACACTACTATATATTACTGGCTACTGCCCCCGACACGATGTTCCCCTGGCTGTTGAAAGTGTAGTTAAACTCCAATAATAAACAAACTAACTACTTGTCCACGATAAACTCTTTATCTAACTTCACGGAGGGGAGCGCGGTGGCTCAGTGGTAGACTGCTGGAATTCTTTTCTTGAGGTCCCGAATTCGATCCGCGCCCGGAACGACCCGCGTTGTGTCCTTGGGCAAGGCACTTTATCCCGGTTGCCTACATGGGGACACGATGACGCCTTATACTAAGGCGTACTGCACGTCGATGGTGCACATGTCTTCAACCGCTATAACAGAGTTAGAATGTTGAGGAGCTGACAGTTGCTCGTCAATGCACGGTGGTTCTCTACGTGTACTCTGGCTTCCCCCGCCCATAACACCATTAGCAATTGTGCATAAGTATGTGACCTTAAACACCAATAAATAATTAAATCTAACCTCACGGTAATATCCGGACAGCGCTATATTTACACAAAATACTATTCAAATTTTTATTATTTTTCAATTTCCTCCCAAATCACAGCGTATGGCCACTCACTGGAACGATGCTGCATGTTTATGTTTTGTTGGCACCCCACCCCCTAAGAGCCCCAGGAATTGAAGCAGTACTTGTTTACAGTGCAAAACAAGCTCTGTTTTACTTGTAAAATTGGACCCAGGCTTCGTTGCTTGGGTGAAAGTCCCCTAAAATGGGCAACATGGGTACAAGCGATTCACTAGAGTACTTGATTTCATCCCTATGTTGCGGTCACGATTAGGCATTGTCCAGGAATATGTGAACTTGAATATGAATAAATAAATATTTGTTGGCAAAATGGAAATTTGGAGTTAATCTAGAAAGGTATTTTTTTGTAAGTGTCGTTCTCAATACAGGTAAGGTAAAAAGCTAACCAGGTCGGGAGAAAAACGATTGTGAGTTCAAAGACTCGTTTTTAATAAATTTGAAACTATTCACAGCCAGGTCTCAACCTACATTATGGAATGAGATCCGAGTAGAATCAAGATAGGCAAGCAAATGCGGATGTCTACTACAAAGGATACACGGCACGGTAAACATCCTTGTAACATGCTTTATCTATTTACTGTCAAAAACCATCTCACAAGACAAATGTTGACACAGATGACGTGTGGGTGTATCTCCAATTAAGGTACAAAAAGGTGGTCATTATTTGGATCGAGGAACGAATTTTAATCAGTATTTTTGCGTCTATTCATAAAAAAATCGGTCCAGGTAACATGCATTCAGGTTATGATATGTCAACCACCTGTAAAAACGAATCATGAAACCTTGCACGTCGTTTTAAAACCATTTACCTAACACGAAAGGCAGACGACACTTGCAAACAAAATTCTTGAATGACCAATTTTTTTTTCATTTTGTGCTTCAGAAACATAGCTTATGGCCATCGTTGGAACGAGCTCGTTCGAGTGAGGGTCTTCGGCTATGTTTTTGAGACAAAAATTGAAAACAATAATGAAAATTGAATGGTGGCTTTTGTAAATAACCCTTGCCGTTGCGTTGGGTAAAGGGTTAAAAATCAAAGGGGAACGGCTATAAAACACTCCTGGAGGATATACAGGAGGGCCACTTCCCCCATAGTATAGCAGTCATTTCACTATGATCATAAACCCTGTACCATAGGCTTTTACTTAATACCATCCATTGGGGCGCGGTGGTTCATTTTATAGAGGTGCAGGCTGCAAGCCGAGAGGTCCTTGGTTCGAATCCCACCTGCGGCAACCGCGTTGTGTCCTTGGGCAAGACAGTTCATCCCCCATTGCCCACGTGGGGGGCACGGTGACTTTGTGTACTAATGCATACTGCACGTCAATGGTGCACCTGTTTTCAACCAATGCTAACCCTGCTTGTGTGGAGTTAGTATGTTGGGGAGCTGACAGTTGCTAGTCGTTGCTCGGTGGTTCTCTCTGGGTACTCCGGCTTCCTCCACCCGTAACACTGTCGTGATCATGATTAGCCATTGTGTAGAAATATGTGACCTTAAAACACCAATAAAGAAAGAAATAAATATAAATAAATAAACAAATAAATACTGAATAAATAAATAAATAATACCATCCATTGGGCGCTGTCTGGGTGTGAAATGGATGACAGAATGACCTGTCAGCGCGATAACTCGGCACCCGTTAAAGTAACGGTGACTAGACTTGGCACATATGTTGGTTCAACGGTGTCATGTTAACCCGTTTACCTAACGTGCGTTCAAAACGGAACGACGCTGTTTTCAAAGATAGTCATTCAATTTTTTTAAAATAATTTTTTCACCCTTCCTCTCCCTCCCCCTCCCCACAAACGTTAGCTTATGACTCTTCACTGGATTCAATGAGTCGGTCATAAACTATTGTTGAGTTTAGAACAAAACATTTTTAGTTATTTAAAAAATGATGTTTGCAGGTGTCGTCTGCTAGTTAGCTACGGGCTTATAGGGTGGCTATATCGCGATCGGTACTGTTTGTTTTTATCCCCCGCTGACGAAGTCGGGAGGGGGATATTGAAATGTGTTCGCCTGTCCGTCACAAACTTTGTCCGCTTAACTCCTCCTACATTTGTTGTTGGATTTTTACGAAACTTTGTCTGAAGTATCAGTATCAAGTATAGATGTGCAAGTGGTCAGGAATTTTCGATGCGAGGAATTTTGTGTGGTTGCGGTCCTTGGAAATAACATAATTTCCATCACAAATGCTTTTCCGCTCAACTCCTGCATTTTTCATTGGGTTTTTACTAAACTTGGTGTGCTATATGGGTATGATGTGTACATTTGCATGTGGAAAGGAAGTTTTGATTCGAATAATTTTACCAGAGTAAAAGCCCTTGTCGACTTTGAATTTACCAAAATTGCAGGTTTTTGGAAGATATCTTCAATTGTGATCAAAGAAATTAAATGATATTTTGTGAGTGACATTATTGGGTATGAATACATGTCCAGGTCGATAATGAGATTATTCCAATCATAACATAAATGTCGGCTGGGGATATGGATGTTGTTAGACTGTCTTGTCCTGTTTGCATTCGTTGCTTACAGCGATGATATAAAAAACGCACCTTCAAATCTTACGTTGAGTTGAAAACACCATCAAATAAAACTGGCCAAAGCGAACTGGGTGGCGGTACAGTGACCGCTGTGGTCCGTGCGATTTTAGAAACCGATATGATAGGCACGCATGCCCTCCATACCTGAGTTTTCTAATGTGTCGTAAAAGTTTAATTCTTCAACAATAATTATCTTATACACTGCCATCATACCATTATGATAATAGTTTCATAGCTCAATTGGATGCAGGCCTGAAAATAAGCACTCTGACAATTGCAGAATGAGGTCCCGAGAGGGTGAATTTGATGATGCTATCCCATACTATGGGCTAATTTATCATCTGGGTACCTCTTTCTGCTTAGTTTTGAGACCCTGGTTCAGATTAATGTTCACAGAGGATAAATTTAGTGATGCTACCCTGCTGTGCAGGGTAGCATCACTAAATTCACCCTCTGGGGACCTCATTTTGCAGATGACAGTCTGCTTATTTTCTGGCTTGATTGGATGGATAAAAAAAATTGGTAATAAGAAATGGCTCACCGAACAACGTCCCCAAATCATTCATGCCGGAAGGATTACTTGAATAATAGCTCGGGTTAAGCCGTCAACATTTAACGTGACTTTACTTAAATAAAGTTTCCAACAAAACGTGATCATTCTGCGTGTATCGAAATTTACTCACGGTTTAATTGCCCATACCTGATAGCTTTGTCGGATATCAATTTTGCTTGTAATCTCCACCAAAACTCTGGGTGACTAAATTTTGAAAAATTTAATTTAACTTCATTTACTCTTCAGGTAAATCACCGATCCCGTCTGGGGCCCAAATTTGAGTCAGGGGTGTTTGAAATATAACCCTTTACGCATAAAAAGTAAATAATATTGTTTCCCAGGACCCCCGTGCATGGTCCTTTTGGCTGCCACATGTTTTCTTTTTTTCACCAATGCAAACTTAAAAGAATGGTTTATGTCTGATATTTTACCCAAGTTAATAAAATTGATAAATTTGTCCCATTAGTGCAACAAGGCTTTGCAATGCTTTAGCAGCATGTGAACAATTCTTTCAGCAAAGAAAAATTTAGTACAATGAGTTTACGGGTTGAAACTGTTAGATCGAAACGCCAAGCAGTTGTCTCCCTTTATATAATTTGGTGGCCTGTCATTGAAGTAGGGTTCTGCTTGGCACGTGATTTTACATATCCCGGGTGCATTTCGTCCGTCGGATAAGTGTGAACGGGTAGGTGGTCGTATGCTTTTACGTACTCTCCCCTGCCTGGGAACTCTGGGCATTTGAAACGAATTGCAGAAAAGTGTTTGAAAGTTGAAGCTTAACAAACTTAACCCTTTACCTAACGTAGCGGCCAAAACCGGCCAGCGCTATTCTCAAAAATCGCCAATTAATTTTCATTATTTTTTTCATTTTTTGTCTCAAAAACATAGGTTATGACCCCTCGTTGGAACGAGCTCGTCGAGCTCGTTCCAACAAGGGGTCATAACCTATGTTTTTGAGACAAAAAATGAAAAAAATTAGTTATTCAAGAATTATTTTTGTAAGTGTCGTCTGCTTTTCAGGTTAGGTAAAGGGTTAAAGCTTCTATTTTTTCTTCTAAACATATTGTATGGACTTGTTCTATTGATGCCAATTCTAAGGTATAGGATTAAATTATTCTTATTTTGTTAGGTTTGTAAAAATGCCGTCTGCTCTTCCACTGCCAGATCGTTTTCGCCAAAAAAAAAAAAAAATCGCGATATTCCGCGAAGTGATGGTTAAATTGTTCATTTTGTAGAGTAAAAACTCCAACAATCCAATACACACTTTAAGTCTATACAAAAGGTCAATTAGTGGAAAAAATGCAATGTTAAAACCAACGTTGCCAATGTCTTCGTTGTCAACGACACAACTTAGGAAGCGACGTACGCAGCTTTGATGATAAAATTTATAACCTTTTTGTCATATCATAAAAGCGTTGGTAGAGATAAGAGTACTTCAAATGCCGATGGCCTTTTTTAATGTCTTGACAGAATTATCGTAGTCCGTCAGCTGACCCTGACAGTTCATAAAGAGTTCAGTTGTTTTTAATGTAATTGAAGCTTCTGGAGTTTATAATATCCTGATCTGAATGTATGTATGCCTAAGTGTTTGGAGATGACGATGAGTTGGAACGCTTGCGGCAACCACTTTGTTACAACTACTTTTGTTTTTGTATAGAAACTATAGAAATGTTGCTCATTCGAGACTTGAATTTGTCGACATTTTGATACCATTGCAATCAGAAATGAAGACTCACCATAGCCATTGTTTTATGATTACGTCATGCTTTTGCAGAATTTTATGTTCTTTTAACTTTGTCTTTATCAAACATTTTTTTTTTATTATTGGGGTGGGGGACTAGGGTGTGTATGTGTGTGTGTGTGGGGGGGGGGGGGGGCTCAGTGGTAAAGCATTGGACTTTAAACCAAAAGGGCGACGGTTCGATCCTGACGTGCGTGGTGGGGTGTGTGTGTGTGTGTGTGTGGGGGGGGGGGGGGGGGGGCTCGATTGTGCTTGGTATTAATGCGTACTGCGCGTCGATGATGCACTTGCCGCCAACCGATGGCAACTCTTTTTTTGCCTAAAAACATAACATAGCGCATCGAATCGAGATCGAGAAGCCGTAAGGTACGTTTTAGAGATAAAAACTGAACAAATAAATTCAAAAATGTGAATGGCGTTTTTGTTTATAAAAAGCGCTGGGCAGATATAGCCATGACGTTAGGTAAGTGGTAGTCCAAACGTGAACCCAAAGGTCGAAATATAATTTTTGGTGTGTTATGTCCTTTTGCCACATGACATACCATACCTAAAAATTATAATAGGGCCTTCGGATCCAAATTCAGACTTGGTAAGTGGTTGTTAAAAAAATTCGGCGAGTTTTTCAAATACTCCGAAATAACTCGATACACGTAAATAAGCAGAAATAATCTTGAATTACACCCGGAGTCAAATGTTGGAGGCACCATCATGCCTTCAGTTAACGCGATGTATTCCCTCATTCGTCAATAGCTGGTATGTTATTACCCATTAAAATTTCATTACGTCATCAGATTTATATTTTATGTATTGTCCTAACACAAACTGTCCTTTACAAATTAATGACTAACGCAGCAGACATATAAGAGGAACACGGAAAAGAACGAACGTAATAAAAAGAATTTGATTACATATTGATATAGATAAAATGTTACCGCCTAAGTTACACACACCGGTACATGGCCTGTTAGAATAAGCTTATCTCCAAAAGGTGTGGCGTTTGTGCACTCATAAGCGCTTTGACTGATTCTTTTTCCTAAGGCTTCACAAGAATGTGCAGCAATCAGGATTAAATTAATCGATATTTTTTTTATGTAAAGATGTATTTTAAATGATGTAATTTTATTTCCAAGTATATAATTTATTATAGGACCAAGCACCTCATCTTATGATCCATGTATGTGAGCCCGGGGAGTGGGTGGGAGTATGCCCATATGTTCGTCTGTTAGGGAGAGGGTATACATGTGTGGGTGTGTGTGTGTGTGGGGGGGGGGGGATTGTGCATTGTGTGGTGTGACTGAGATTGTGTGTATGTTTGCTTGGGTATTTTTAGGGAGAGAATATACGTGTGTGTGTGGGGGGGGGGGGGGGGGGTGCATTAGGAATGATTTTGTACTCATCGTGACTCATCTAAAGTATATCTATTCATTCGTCTCACTCACTCAGTTAATTGAAACTGTGTCGCATTGTCGACCCTTTCATAGTTATGTCCAGGCTTGAAAATAAGCAGTCTGACATTTGCAGAATGAGGTCCCCAGAGAGTGAATTTGATGATGCTATCCCTTCTAGTGGGCCAATTTATCCTTTGTGTACCCCCTTCTGTTTAGTTTTGAGACCCTGATTCAGATTGAGGTTCACGGAGCTTAAATTTAGTGATGCTACCCTGCTGAGCAGGGTAGCATCACTAAATTCACCTTCTGGGGACCTCATTTTGCATATGACGGTCTGCTTATTTTCTGGCTTGGTCATGTCGTGCGTAATTTCATATATTATAGCCTCAACAGTCAAATTGCCGCACCCAATATCAATTACCTGAGCAAGACGACATAAGCGACGCAGAAACTAACAACGTCAATAACAGACTGACGAGTTATGCCCCCTGGCTTGTCACACTTCGCATCGACGGATAACCATCCCGACTTCGAATCAATGTTCAGAGCGGGATCAGACCTCTGAAAGTTACCAGGCATGTATACGTAGTCAGGATTATATAAAAGGGGTCGCCCTAGCCATTTTGGGTGTGTGTGATTGGGGTGGGTGGGCCTGGGTTAAACATATTTGGAAAATCGTTGTGGGGGAGTGGAGGTCTCTTCTAGTCCTGACTAGGACCATCCGGTCTTTACCCCCTCCTCCCACTTCCCTTCAAGGAAGTTGGAGAAGGGTTAAAGACGGGAGGGTCCTAGTTATGATTAGGACCCCATACGCCCCCTCCCCCGAGAATTTTTTCCACAAAATTCAGTGTTCTAAGAACCAATCTAAGACATTTGTAGCCTGTGTAGCCCGATATTGTAGACCATTTTATGGCTCTATGTTATTTCAAAGTTGCATTGGGTCAATGTTGTTTCGGGAGGGGGCGAAAATTTTATGGGGGCAAGGCCCTACTCTCCCCGTCAGCCCCCACCCCCGTGGCTACGTCACTGATGTCAGGTACTAATTGGTGTGCTGGTATATGTAGAACTGGAGACCTTCAAAGGGACATGCGTGTGTGCGTGGAGATAGGCCATCAGCGAACGGTATAGAAAAGATGGACGAATATTATAAAACAATTTGAATGCCTGATTTCTGTGAATAGTCCTGACCGAATGTGGTCGTAACGTTAGATAAAGTGTTGAAGCATAATTTTTTATCTTTCTACATTTTTTAGTTTAAAAAGACACGCAGGTAATAAAGTCTGAAGGCTGTTTTTGTATTTTCGCATATATGCGATGAAAGTTATCAGACAACTGTTTGCATGTCCAGTAGTCAAATCGGGCCGTGATGATGTTTGTAAAGAATGAACGTCGCAGTTGGAACCACCCCCCCCCCCCCCCCCCCCCCGTCATTGTCCTTGGAATGACATATTTCCACCTTTTCTAGAGCCTTCAAGAACTGCTGTTGTTGAGTGTCACTTGCTCAAATTCATTACCTTTGCATTGAGTGCAGTTTGGTTTTCTTATATAAGAACTAACGGACCCACTCCTCCCAGGACGTGAAGCCCGCCCGACCGCCCACCCGACAGACAATTTCTATCCAGACGGAACGACGGAATGACTGAATCACAAACTTTCCAATAGGTGATCTACATCGAGCGTTACGGTATTGGTATTCAGACAGTGGCTAATCCAGCAGTCTGCGGTGGAGTGCGCGCGATTTCAATCATGTGGCATGATGGCAAGCATCCCCGGCGCACGTGGCAGCGAGTTGAGAGCGAGCACGCGCGGGGATATTCCATTCTCGTTTTCAGGGCATGGGTATGAGAATATCGAAAAATCAGAGGTGAGTTTGGCCCCTCGGTGGCTTCTTCGCATGATCTATAGCTGTATGCATGGAGAAGGGGATTATCCGTGTTAACATATATGGATATCCATTACCAATCGTAGAGCTCCTTCCACTGAAATGTGAACATCGAGCTGTTTTCGAGAAAGGACAAAGAAAAAAAAATAACAAAATGTAAATTATCGATTGTTGTGTTCAAAGCGCTGGCAGAGCTATTTCAATTTCGTTAGTTAAACCGGTAACCGCCCGAATTTTATCTGTCCTACTGCATATTAATTTATCATGCATAAAAATGACCCCTTGATACCAACAAATAGCATAACCCCAATTGGGTTTTGATCATTGTGTATTTTGGACCTTGACTAAACATTAAGTCATCAACTATTTAATCTTGGAGTTTTTATGGAGATTTAAACATATTACACTGAAAAGTTTTGAATAGTTGACCTAACCTTCAATATCATTTGATCTACTATTTAACAGTTGGGGTACTATTTTTTTTATAACATGTCAAAATGACCGAAACGGTCAAGTTAACTTCCTCAGTTAGTATCCCGATTGACTGGTATCTTCAATGATACCAAAATTGATCAACACATCCGACGTAGATGGAGGAGGGTGGGGGGGGGGGGGGGGGGGTGAGGGGGCAAGTCGCCACATCAAGGATTTTGTTGGAAATTTGAAAAATTCAGTGGCGTTTTTAATAACTATTGTCAGTTAGATGCAAGGGGAATAACCCATTTAGGCATCAGTTTATTATATAAATGGGCTGTCTGCGATTCAGTTATTCCGTCATTCTGTCCCGCTTTTCAAGCATGTGTGGGGCTTCCCACCCTGGGATGGGTGGGCCCCTTTGTTCATAATTATACAAAGTTAACCCTTTAACCAACGCAACTGACAAAACCGGCCAGCGCTATTCACAAAAATCACCATTCAGTTTTTATTATTTTTCTCATTTTTATCTAAAAAACATAGCTTATGACCCCACATTGGTACGAGCTCGTCGAGCTCGTTCCAATTAGGGGGTCATAAGCTTTGTTTTGACGCAAAAAATGAAAAATTATTTATTCAAGAATTGTATTTGCAAGTATCGTATGTCTTTCATGTTAGGTAAAGGGTGAAGGGAGGAAGTCGTGATGATAAAATAAATTAAAATTCTCGACAGAAGCGTGTAATACCAAGCATCTCCGCGTGCTTTGCACAGCTAGCTTTTGTTTTAAAATGCAATGATCTCGACTACACCCCCTTCCTCACCAATACATCCAAACACCAGGAATAGCTGTCTATTCACTACTGTGATACATTGGGTTTGGAGGGAGAGGGGAGGGCAAAAAATATATCTATTCCCAAAGCTCATGATTCCTCAACAAAAGCAGCTGTATAAATACAGATTAGTTGTAGTTATGAAAATATTTCATTCAAGAAATTCTGGTAACTGTATTAAATAAGAAGAATGACGTCTGCTGTCCATTAATTTATTATGTACTTTCCTTACGGACAAATATAGACAGGCCAAATGTAAAACCTGTCGCGTCGCGGAACAAAAAAAAAAACAGAATCGAACAGCCCTGTAGTACAAAAAGATGTGGCAAACGCGGTCATCTTAACATGTCACTGTGCGTTATATAATTCACTTCATTAAAAAAAAGTGCATGGATTTTATATGTTATCTAATCTTTTAAAGTTTTAAAGACGCCTTGACATATTTTTTGATGGTCCGACGATGATACGGATATACAAGAGAGAACATCTACACCATAAGAAATGTCTCTGAGATTTCAATCTCTTGCCCTTTGTATAGTTATTGTCTTCTGGTGCAGTGGTGGCGCCAAGGGGGGTGGGGTGGGGGGGGGGGGGTCGGAGAGGTCAAGCCTCCCCGTCGGAGATTTTTAGTCAGTCCGTCGGAGAGTCTCGTAAACCCGACTTCACGAGAAATTTTCGACAATCGAATGTAGCTATCTCGTCTTGTCAGTCTCAAACCCGTGCAGCACTGGAACTTTGATAGAGAATAGTGATTCTCAGGAAATTCCTTAATGTCGTTCGTCAAACTGGCTTTATAGATGAAATATTTCCCGACCTTATTATAATATGTTTACCTTAACCCTTTACCTAAGGTAACGGTCAAAACCGGCCAGCGCTATTCTCAAAAATCGCCAATTAATTTTCATTATTTTTTTCATTTTTTGTCTCAAAAACATAGGTTATGACCCCTCGTTGGAACGAGCTCGTTCCAACGAGGGGTCATAACCTATGTTTTTAAGACAAAAAATGAAAAAATTAGTTATTCAAGAATTATTTTTGCAAGTGTCGTCTGCTTTTCAGGTTAGGTAAAGGGTTAAATAATCAACAAACATACTCAATTTGCTTCTATTTTGGTTCTCCAATTTACCAATTTTCACTCATTTTCCTTCGTTTGGGAGGTCAAATGTTATAGCCCCCCTGTCGGAGAGGTCAGTCCCCCTGTCGAGAAATCCCTGGCGCCACCCCTGTTCAGGTGACAAACTGACGACAAAACTGAATAATCTTGATTGTTTTTATTTGCTCCCTTGACGTCATTGTCATGCAGATACGTCAGTTCATATAACGAAACTACCCATACCAAGGGATCGCGATGGCTCAGTGGCAGACTGTTGGACTTCTATGCTAGAGATCCCGAGTCCGATCCCCGTCCGGGACGACCCGCATTGTGTCATTAGGCAAGGCACTTTATCTCGGTTGCCTACATGAGGGCACGATGACGCCGCCGTATTTCGCGTCGATGGTGCACATGTCTTCAACCTGCTTGAGCGGAGCTTGAACAGAGTTAGAATGTTGAGGAGCTGACAGCTACTCGGTGGTTCTCTTCGGATACTCCGGCTTCCCCCACCCGTAAAACTATCACGGTCACGATTGGCCATTGTGCATAAGTATGTGACCTTAAACCCCAATAAATAAATAACTACACATACCAATGGTCGGTTCAGATGGGCGGACCCGGTTTGTTAGTTCGAACACTTACCAAATGATGTACACGCTAAAATCAGTTTGGTTAAGGATTAACCCAAATGAACTGGGTTGAGTTGGGTTCATATTCACTCAACCCAGTTCATTTGGGTTAATATATAACCCAACTGACTCCAGAGTGTAGTGATTCATGTGCAAGGATTATCAAATTATGGTCGTCAAGGCACCATGGAGCCTTGCATAAATAAGTATTATAATATACGATGCACGTGTTGTCCCAAAATACCCTTCAGGGTATACCATTTACTTGGGGACCTGCCACGCTGCATCGTGTTACTATTTTATCAGACGCATGCAAAATCCTTCCGCTGCACGAGGACTTTAGCTGCACGAACCCCATAACACCGTAAAGAAAATACCGTTACATTACAATTACATTTAAGGTACTGGAAACCAATGCCGTTAATTCTAGCGTAAAATTTACGCTAATGGCTGTTATATTAGGTTCATCATATGAAAACTTGAGTATAGTGTTCACGTACAATCAAGCAAATTTTTTTTTAGCTGGTTCAGTGTTGGAAGCCACTATCAGGGTTTTCAAAAACAAAAGGGTATCAGAGTAAAAGCCAGCATTTTCCTTGTTTATGGTTAACACTCAGTCAAATGCAAAATAATCTCGCCCTCATCCAGTTAAAAATGAACTCATTCAGCTCTTTGACCCTTTGAAACAGGAAGACCGTTTTTCCGGCCCAGGAACATGATACGCCATACTTTCATTGAAGATCACGGCGGCTAAGTTAAAGTGTGGGGTAGACCAATCAATATTTTCAACGTGCAGCCTCAAGGCTGCACGTTGAAAATACTAATTGATCTACCCCAAATAATAAATATGGACTCTTCCAATTGAACTGACACGAAATATACCACCAGTGTTCAAAAGGTAATAACTATACTGCTTTTGCAAAATGGCATCGGTTGATGTCGAGAGCTGTAATTTTTTTTGGAAAAGTTTTTAACTCTTTTGGCGCGACAGGCGACTAAAGTCGACAGACGGCAGACAGCGGAAAGGTACTGCAGTAGTCATTTTAGCCAACTGTGTGTGTCTATTTCCAAGTGCTTTTAACCCTTTACCCAACGCAGACGATATAAAAATTTATTATTTTAAATATCATTTTTTTCAAATTTTTCAAAAACATTTCAACAAAACCATATCATGTGACCCCTCGTTGGAACGAGCTCGACGAGCTCGTTCCAACGAGGGGTCACATGATATGGTTTTGTTGAAATTTTTTGAAAAATAATATTTTTCCAACTGCTGAAGTTGCATTTCACGCGGGGGGATGCGGCCGATTAGTTGGGTAAAGACTTGAACAAACAGACGTATTCCTATCTTTCATGCACCATTTATGTCCTATCCATGAACAACGATACCGTCCCTTGAATGTATAAAGGCGCCATTTAAATATATACAGAAAATAATTTGAAAAACTGTCAATGAGATCATTAGAACATCTTTTAAAATAATTACGCTTTAGTCAAACAACCTATACTTTTTGTAAAATTCCTGATGAATATTAGGCGCTATGAATTTTGTTTCTCAGATTATTCCGCGCCAAAAGAGTTAAGGTAGAGTAATTATAATATCTTTAACCTGCAGCCTACCACACGTGATATCGTTTTGTTGAAATTTATTAAAAAATAAACATATTTTCATCTGCTTAATTTGTAAATTACGCGTATGGATGCATCCGATTCGTTAGGTGAAGAGTTAAGTTTTAACAGCGTGATAAGATACCAATGTCAGGATGATTATGAAATGTATGTGAAAGACTTGACTGCATGTTCTGAAATAGATATTTGTCCAGGATGGAACTTGAATTGACTTAAGGGATTAACACACTTAAAAAACACCCCTCGAGCGGTCCAATAATAACTGAACGATGCAACGAAATTTAAAGTGGAAGTGGGGCACGCCCCACTGTTCCCCACCAGTCGACTCTTGCGCGGCCTTAGCGTACAAATAACCTGGGTACAGGGGCGGCGGAAGATCAATAAAAGTGGAGGGGCACAAATTTACAATGCTTCCATGGTTCGACCCAGTGTGAGAAAGGTTACAATCGTATATCGGTAAATGTACCATGACTCGCTATAGTCTCTCGTGAAGATGCATATGCCGCTGTGTGGTCACTGTCCTGTCTGTTTCTTCTACTTCAACCATCTTCCAACCCGAAGGCCGGCCTTCGCCGGCCTTCGGGTTGGAAGATCGTTGAAGTAGAAGAAACGGACTGGAGCGACCGAAAGTGGAATTCTTTGGCTAAATATTATTGTTTGGATTTGCAAATAATGTCACATGCACCCGTTTTAACTCATTGTGTAACTGCGAAACATATATGTGGACAATAAGTGGAGGGGCGTGTGCCCCCCTGGCTCCGCCGCCTCTGCCTGAGTATATTCGATTATCCTTCACGTAACACAATTGATCTTCTCGACGGTACTATATTATTTATGTATTTATTTATTTATTTATTTATTTATTTATTTATTTATTTATTTATTTATTTATTTATTTATTTATTTATTTATTAGGCTTTAACGACACTTTTGACAGCAGGGCCACCTCGTGTCGGACAGTTTTACGGATGCAGGAAGCCGAAGTACCGGGAGCGAAGCACCGAGCAGCGGCAAGCAACTGTCCTACCCCCCTACACTGCAAAAAATATAGGTTCTCTTTAGAACCAAAACTGGTTCTAATCTTGTACCTGAGATGGAACCAGTTCTGTTTAAACAGTATTTATTTCAAATCAAATAGATTTACCAAGATTAGCGTTCAGTTTTAACAGAATATTACATGAACTGAAGTAGATTCAGCAGTAAACTTGGAGCTTATTCAACGCAGTCGCCAAACATTTTGAAACAAAGGAGATATGAACAGTTGGCATATCGAACCAGTTTTGGTTCTGTACAGAACCAAAACTGGTTCGATATGCCAACTGTTCGTATCTCCTTTGCTTAATAATGATTTGAGACCACCTCGTATAAGCTCTAAACTTTCGGCTGAAACTCCCTCAATTTATGTTTAATTTTGTTAATATTTAATGTTAATCTTTATAAATTTATTTGATTTGAAATAAATACTGTTTAAACAGAACTGGTTCCATCTTAGGGACAAGATTAGAACCAGTTTTGGGTTCTAAAGAGAACCTATATTTTTTGCAGTGTAGCGTACTAACTCCACACAAGCAGGATTGAAGACAAGTGCATCATCGACATGCAGTACGCCTTAGCACACAGCACCGCCGTGCCTCCACGAAGGCAATCGGGATTAAGTGCTCTGCCCAGGGACACAACGCAGTTACCCCTGACGGTTACCGAACCATGTACCGTTTTTTTGAACTGCAACCACTGAGCCACTTCGCTCCACCAACATCTATAGCACATACACACACTGGGCGTGATGGAGACCCTGGAACACTTTCTTCTAGAATGCCCAAAATACCAGTCTAAAAGAACAAGATTCACGGGGAGTATAATAGGGAAGTGGGATGGGAGAATGAAGGACATGTGGTTAGAGGGCGACTCAAAGGAGAGGGTTAATATGCTAATCGGAGAGATTGGGAAGAATGGGGCAAGGGATGTCATCAAGCAGTTCGTCTCCGAGTGTTGGGAGGAGAGAAGAAGCGTGGGAATAGGGAGGCAGTTGGTAGAACAGTGGTAACCAAGGCCTTCTCATACGAGAACCGCGACAAATCAGCGCCCGGCCAAAGAGTTATTATTACACAGGATAACCGCATAGATAAGATAAGATTTATTAAGCAAATACACCAGAACAAAGGCAGTTTGCTTTGTATATAGAAAATCAACATAAATAGAAACATAAAACAATACTAATTCCAAATGACAAACGTAAATATTAAGGCTTATAGTGGTTGTAATATAATATTGTTAATGTCACTTCTTGGGGACAGATTGACAAAACTTGTTCTCGTTGTTTTAAGAATTGCTGGATCATACCACAGACGATACCACATAACTGTGGCACATTGTTTCTTATCAGGAATATGAATCTCTCGGATGTGTCCATTTTAACAAACTCATGGTATTCACATTCAAATTTGTAAAATACACGTTCTCTGGGAGATGCATATTCACTGCACTCCATAACGAAGTACCATTCTGTTTCCACTGCACCTGAGCCGCATACCGCGCATAAGCGTTCACTTACGGGGATGGGTGGTTGCATATGCCTTCTCTTTTCTATCATAAGTTTGCAGTTACTCACACGCAAACGAGTAAATATGTTTCTCGCCTCGGTGGATGTTGTATTAATCAAATAAGGTTCTAGGTGATATTTGTTTTTAAACTCTCGATAAGTTCTCAGTTTATTTTTTCCAGTTTTCAAATATATGCACTGAAACCAAAATGCAGCAAAATTTCTCATAATGAAACAAGGATTTGAACCCTTTACCCAACGAATCGCCCGTATCCGCCCGCATAATATGTAAATTCAGCTGCTGAAAAAATATTATTTTTCGAAAAATTTCAACAAAACCATATCATTTGACCCCTCTTTGGAACGAGCTCGTCGAGCTCATTACAACGAGGGGTCACATGATATGGTTTTGTTGAAATTTTTGGAAAAAAATAAAAAAAATGATATTTAAAATAATAAATTTTGAAATCGTCTGCGTTGGGTAAAGGGTTAACCAACTTAATCTTATTTGACAGAGCTCAGTGAACCCCACCCTAAGCCTAAGATCTAAGTCTATGAAATATTGGTATCTCACAGCACATCGGATCAATTTGGTATTTGGCCACTTCTTATGGTTGATGTGGGTGAAGACAACTTCATAACCACTTCCATGCCAAGTCAGATAAACATGATTCCTCAACCAGAAAATGTGCATTGAATTTGAAAGGGCCACCGAGTACACCACTCGACGGTTCTTGAATTGCTTTCTTGCTTTTTGCGATGCGATCGCAAGATTCTTCTTGATTAAAAAAGGTTATGAACGGATGTCCTTTCACATGGGTAGACAAATACCCAATCGGCCCGTCACACTCTGCCCGTGTTGTATTGATGTATACTTAACCTATTTCTTACTGAACCAGAGTCGCTCTCGTGAGAGGTAAGCTGTATTTCAGAAGAAAAGAAAACGATATATAAACATTTGTGTTTGTTTACCAGCGCAGATGGGATGGGTGAAATTGTTAGGTAAGGACTTTTGGAAGAAACTATTTTAACCAAAGTATTCGCAATTATATTTCGCCAATTGTGAATAATTATAGAATTCGACTCTTTTCCTATACCGTATCCATGCGCGTAATTTACAAAATTAAACAGCTGAAAATAAAAGATTATTCTTCAATCAATATAAATAAATTAAAGCCATATCATGTGGTCTCTCATTGGATCCCATTATATGGTTTTGTTGAAATTTTTAGGAAAATTTGAAGAAAAAAAACCCCCAGTAATTAAAATAATAAATTTGGATATCGTACAAGTTTGGTAAATGGTTAATGTTCCAGACTGACTTGACCTGTCTTGTCATTCTGACAAGTGAGGAAATAAAAGTGTCGTAATATTTACGTGAGAGCACTATGTTGAGACAATAAAGTTCGGCCCGCCAATGCGCCGTGATCAATAATTGGGTTTTCAAGACATTAAAACTACCTGTACCCCCAAATTTAAAGGTCTATTATCATCAAAACAATATAAATCGTGATCACTAAAATGATATTCATCTTTATATGTTCTGGTGTTATTTATTTATTGGTGTTTAAGGTCACATACTTATGCACAATGGCTAATCATGACCGTGACAGTTTTATGGTTGGAAGAAGCCGGAGTACCCGGAGAGAACCACCAAGCAACGACGAGCAGCTGCCAGCTCTCCAACATCGTAACTCCGCACTGCAGCACAGGCAGGGTTAGATTGGTTGAAGACATGCGCACCATCGACGTGCAGTACGCCTTAGTACACGGCGTCATCTTGCTCCCATGTGGACAATCGGGATTAAGTGCCTTGCCCAAGGACACAACGCGGGAGTCCGAATCGATCGCTCAGACGGTCACCCATCCGAAGACTAACCGGGCTCGACGTTGCTTAACTTCGGTGATCGGACTAGAACCGGTTACCGCAACGCCACCGCGCCCCATGTTCTGGTGTGTCCAATGATATACGAACTCACGATATACGAACTCACAAAACAATCGTAAAGTTTGGGATTTTAACCCTTTATCCAACGAATAGGTCACATCCGCCCACCTAATATGCAAGTTCAACAGCTGAAGAAAGACTATTTTTCAAAAAATTTCAACAAAACCATATCATGTGACCCCTCTTAGGAACGAGCTCGTTCCAATGAGGGGTCACATGATATGGTTTTGTTGAAGGTTTTTGAAAAATTAAATTTAAAATAATAAATTTTGATATCGTTTTGATATCGTCTGCGTTGGGTAAAGGGTTAAAACAACTCTAGAATAACAAAAGACACACTGAGAATTTATTGAAAAGAGCAAAATGTTAACCCTTTATCTTTCACGAAAGGCAGAAGACACTTGCAAATAAAATTCTTAAATAACTAATTTTTTTTTCATTTTTTGCGTCAAAAACATAGGTTATGTCCCCTCATTGGAACGAGCTCAACGAGCTGGTTCTAATGAGCGACATAAGCTATGTTTTTGATGCAAAAAATGAAAACAATAATGAAAGTTGAATGGAGATTTTTTGTGAATGGCGCTGGTCGGTTTTGGTCGTTACGTTGGGTAAAGGGTTAAAGTTCTCAGATATTACATTTTTTTGCTTTGGGGGTTTATATGAAAAAAATGTATTATGTAACAACAGAACACAGCCAAAATACCTCGTAGCTCTAACTAGCTACTCCACCGTCACCTCTTCCCAGTGAGACCCATATGTACAAACAAATGCCACCCGCTCCCAATCCACTGCCAATAGCGCTACAGACAGAACAACAAACAACTGTCATGGCCCTAAAAGGCTAACATCTTTCGATGACCTTTTCCTCTTTTTTGTTGAAATCAGTAGCGTATATTTAACATGACTGACAGGTAGTGGTTGGTAAAGTTTTGAGATTAATAGACAGTGCGCCTTTTCAGCCCGAAAAAAGGAATGTGCATGCACGACGTAATCCACTATAATGCACAAAAAGAACACATTATTAGTAACACAGTTTGTTGGTGGCCTAATATGGTATATATGGTGTCAGTTAATTTCATATTGGACGAGAGCGAAACTCGAGTCCAATATGGAATTAACTGACACCATATATTCGCTCGAGTCCAATATGGAATTAACTGACACCATATATACCATATTAGGACATCAACAAACTGTGTAACGAATATATCCTACCGACTGCTGCATCGATGCACAGAACTAATAACAACAGCGATCAAAATTAAATGAGAGAATTCTCACAATGTGTTCACGTGTCTTTGCCTTGTTACAATTTATGGGAGAGTGCCTACAGGCACTCTCCCATAAATTGTAACAAGGCAAATTCATACATACCAAACAGTTTCATTTCGAAGGTAGCATGACACACATCCACAGAATATTAAACCTTTTAAGTTGCCTAACCTGCACTTCAGACCAAATATGGGTTTCCAACACTCAATCTGTCAACTTGAAGCGTTTATCGGCTGTCGCCATTTTGAATAATCAATGAACAAAGGGGAGATTACCCATAGCTGTCAGTGTATATTGATGTTGACGGGCAGTATATGGTTTTATATGCAGTCTGCATGTGACGTCTTTGAACCAATGAAATTCCCAGATACTTGTAGGAGGTAAGATATAGGCCTATATGTCAGGAGTACAATGTGTGGACTGCAAAGACGGCTTCATGTTTAACCATTTCGGAGAGGAAGGGCAGGGCAGGGCAGGGCAGGGCAGGGCAGGGCAGGGCAGGGCAGGGCAGGACAGGGTTTCAATCGGGCATGTTTGTTTGTATATCTCAGGAAGTGGGACAAAGCATATTTTAGGGGGACGATGTTTCCCATTACACCATCCCATAACGCCACCAAGGACATGGAGCGTGGGTTACCACTAAAAACCCACAGAGTGGAATTTCCACAACATTAATTGGTCGAGTATTGAACGCACAAATTTAGGTTTCATTAAACTGTAAGGGTGCCAAGATGAAGCTCTCATATTCTTAGCATGGACATTCACCAGCAAGAAGTATATAATATCTTGCCACTGTGGATTCACTTTGTTGCAATCTACTGAAGAATGCCTATAGGAACTCACTGAGTTCGAGATTTCTGACATTTGCTCGCGGCTGCTCGGTGATTCTCTCCGTGTATTCCAGCTTCCTCCATCCATAAAACTGTTCGACAAGATGTGACCCTGGCTGTTGAAATTGTCGTTAAACACCTACAACCAGCCAACCAAGCATACCCCGTTTTTTACCCCTTTGAACCTTAGCGGCCGTTTTTCCAACCAGCAACATGATACGTCATAACGTCATTAAATAGGATGGCTGTTCAATAAATGCATGGGGTAGACCAATCAATATTTTCAACGTGCAGCCCCGAGGCTGCACGTTGAAAATATTGATTTGTCTACCCCAAATAATTATGGACTCTTCTAATTGCTGCCATTGAACTGGCATGGAGATACCACTAGAGTTCAAAGGGTTAATATCTTTTTGCAAGAAAACTGTATTAGGACTTGTCTCACTTCAAATAAAACAATAATGTGATTCGGCGAGTAATGTCCTGCATCCGTACTTTGTGCTATATAATTCGTCCACGTGATTCCGGTTTGCCACACCTCACGAGATTTATTTATTCATTTTTTATTTTTATTTATTTATTTTTTTATTGTACAGAAATATCTGACCTTAAACTCCAATACGCAAATGAATTATTTATTTATTTATTTATTTATTTATTTATTTATTGGGGCCAAACGACACTTTCGACAACTAGGGAACCTCGTGTCGGACAAAGTACTAACTCCGCACAAACAGGGTTAGCATTGGTTGAATGCAAGTGCACCATCGATGTGTAGTATACGCCTTTGTAGACAGCGCCCCCGTGCCCCACGTGGGCAATCGGGTTTAAGCGCTTTGCACAAGAACACAACCCAGTTACCGCTGGTCAGGATCGAACCGTGGTTTGTCATTGCGCAGAAATATTTTACCATAAGCACCAATAAATAAGTAAATATCGAACCGTGGACCTTTCGCTTTGATGTTCAATACTCTAACCACTGCGCACCCTCCTCACGAGATACCGATAAAATCTTTTGTGAGATTGCAAAAGCATCAACGTTTTACATAGAGTTACCTGGCAACTGGTCGGCAACATCTGCCAGAAAACGTTTAAAACTAAACCTTTCCATTTTTTGCTTCCAAAAAATTAATCCATAACGCCTCATTGGAACGAGCTTAAGGAGCTCATTCCAATGAGGGGCCTTTAGCTATGTTTTGGATAAAAAATTTGAATAACGATTTTTGTGAGGAAATGGTTGACATAGGCTTTTGTTTGAATCCACCCCACTCCAGTAATGCTCATTTTCGTAAGGGGTGTTGTGGTAATAATTCACCCCTGACTGAAGATTATGATAACGGTCACTGAAACAGGTCTTACACTTGCTATATTTCCTGATATGTTAATTGTGATTTTTTCTCTGTAACTAATTATTATAAACCGTGATTCGTATATAGTTGTATTAAAAGCTTTAGCCAATAGAAATGATTAGGTTAAGTTCATTTGATGGAATAATGTACACAAAACCATTGCTGGCGCCATAGTTATAGAGATAGATTAATCAAGCATAGATAGGTTTTGTTCAGCCCGAAGAACTGGTTATTTTTACAAGTATACGATTGTATAACATGTTTGGAGGACACGCCACTGTGGAAGTGTTCGGAACATATTCGAGAGAGAGATTGCGTAAAACTCCCTAAACCTGTCAGTTAATATCCCCCCCCCCCCCCCCCCCCCAGACACACACTTGTGTTCCAAATGTCGTCCCCTGAGTTCCAATGTGTTCTATGTGCCTACTGACACATAGAACACATTGGAACTCAGGGGCCGATGTGCTTCGATTGTCGGGTAATTGCACCACCGGAATACTCAATTCTAATCGGAATATATTCCCGGATAGGGATCTATTTCAGTGCTTTAGCAGTTTTTCGTCTCAATTTCAAACCTAAAACAAATAAGGGTGCGAGGAAAACGAGGAAGCCCATTTAGACGGTTTTTTGTGTGTAAAAACGCTTCGTCAGAGTGTTCGGCTCTGAAGAGAGTAGGTGGATGGATGGATGGGAGAGAGAGAGAGAGAGAGAGAGAGAGAGAGAGAGAGAGAGAGAGAGAGAGAGAGAGAATGTCCCTCTATACATTCGCCATTTAGTAGATAACGCCATACAATGTCGAACAATGTAGAATGGATTTGTTTATCTGTTCACCAATCTATCGGTCACATACCTTTCATTAAGGACGCACTTTCTTTTGGTTTGAAAAGATAAAGACCTGTATTATAAATATGTCAAGCTTTTCTTTGTCTTTTGGGTTGAGTTCAGAAACTTCAAAACAATGGTACAGACCCATTTGTAGAAAACAATTTAATTAAAATTATTTATGTTAAGATAAAAAGTAATTGCCTCCTCCAATAAAAAATTTCCTCTCGGGTCCGAATCAGTTGTTGATAGATCCTAATTTCCTCCGTATCGTCTTTGCCCGCGACTATAGTTAATGCAGCTTTAATTTAACCCTTTACCTAACATTAAAAGCAGACGACACTTGCAAAAAAAATTCTTGAATAACTTATTTTTTTCATTTTTTGTCTCAAAAACATAGGTTATGACCCCTCATTGGAACGAGCTCGACGAGCTCGTTCCAATGAGGGTCATAACCTATGTTTTTGAGACAAAAAATGAAAAAAATAATGAAAATTAATTGGCGATTTTTGAGAATAGCGCTGGCCGGTTTTGGCCGTTACGTTGGGTAAAGGGTTTTAAACAATATTTATTTGAATAGAAAATGCTATGTTACATGCAAACAATAAATAACACACATATTCAAAGAACAAAGGTAATGTACAGCACAGAATTAACACAACAATACATAAGTTAAGAGGTTGTTTGATAACTTTAGTGAAGTTTCGATTATGGCCGCGGTGTGAAGGTGTGGGCTGGAGGAGCGGCCGCCTCTCACTAAGGATTTTGTCAGAAATATTAACAGTTCTGTCGAAGTATTTTTACTTCACCATTTACCAAATGCAACGACCAAGAAGGGTCTGCGCTATTCGCGAAAAATGCTATTCAGGTTTGATTATATTTTTTCTATTTCTTCCCCCAAAACGGCATAGCTAATAACTCCCTCATTAGAACGAGCTCGTTCCAATCTTGGGGGGTCATAAGCTATTTTTTTTTTTTTTTTTAGAAAAAATTGAACATTTTAGTTATTCAAGGGTCTTATTTGTACAAGTATCGCTTGCTTTTCGTGTTAAGTAACGGATTAAACGGGTTCATTTATACCAGAAATAAGCTTTTTGGATCAATACGCTTCAAACCTTCTGGCCATTTGGTATGAACATATCAGATGGAGAATGCGAAAGGTGGTCCATCATTCCTTTCACTTTAACATACAACAGAATGAATATCGAAATAGTAAAAATATAAAAAAGATGAATTCAATTTAACCAACTCTAACATAAATGAACCTTTGAATCTTCGACCTGTCCTCGCCTGTAAGAAAAACAAAAGCTTGCGTAACATCATTGTAAGGAATAAATTAGAGCCCGCTAACCCTTTCCCCAACGCAGACGATATCAAAATTTATTATTTTAAATATCATTTTTTTCAAATTTTTCAAAACATTTCAACAGAACCATATCATGTGACCCCTCGTTGGAACGAGCTCGACGAGCTCTTTTCAACGAGGGGTCACATGATATGGTTTTGTTGAAATTGTTCGAAAAATAATATTTGTTCAACTGCTGAATTTGCATATTACGCGGACGGATACGGCCGATTCGTTGGGCAAAAGGTTAATGAATAACATCAATAATTGCCAGTCAGTTTAACCAGTTCCCAAGCTCATCGCATAGTTTAAATCAATTGTGTGTATTTTTTTATCATGTTTGAAACCCACCAAGGTTCAGTAACTGAAAACAATTTATTACATGAAAAAAAACGTTTCAGGAGGAAATTGCTGGTTGGGGTTACGACGTGGGTAAAGGGTTAACCCTTTACCTAACCTGAAAAGCAGACGACACTTGCAAAAATAATTCTTGAATAACTAATTCTTTTCATTTTTTGTCTCAAAAACATAGGTTATGACCCCTCGTTGGAACGAGCTCGACGAGCTCGTTCCAACGAGGGGTCATAACCTATGTTTTTGAGACAAAAAATGAAAAAAATAATGAAAATTAATTGGCGATTTTTGAGAATAGCGCTGGCCGGTTTTGGCCGTTACGTTGGGTAAAGGGTTAACCCTTTAGACTCGTAAGACCGTTTTTTCGGTCCAAGGCGTAATTTCGTCCCATTTTTTATCTTATTATAAGAGGTCGATACACGGGGCATTGGTGATAAAATAATAGCGGACTGACCCATCTGGCTGTAAGTGTACACAAAAGTGATACCATTACAGGAAATGAGGGTTAAAGGGTTAAACACACACACACAGACACACACAGAGAAAGAAAAAAAAGAACCCAGAACATGAAATACGCAAGGCGAACAGCTGTAGTAGAGCTGTGTGGAGCGGCGTGACATTTTCCTATCGTGGGTAGCGACATAAGGCATAGTCGCGTGCCCCACAGCAACTCTTATCTTAGCATATCTAATTTTTGTCTAACATCTTATGGTCTGTACACACTTAAAAACGATCAGCTAAAAACTATTAAAGCTATCAACGACACTGCTGAAAAATTATTAAAATCATCGGCTTCGCAAACTAGCTATCCTCCCCCCTCCCCGCTCCCGTTCCCCCTGCCCCCCCCCCCCCCACACACACATTCAATTAATAAAATAAAAAAATAGTAGTCGAGACAAAACACATCGGCCTATATTTTCATTTACCCAGTCTGTGTCTCCCTTTGAGCTATAGTTTTCACATATGCAATAGTAACTTTCTTCTGTGAAATCACAATCCGTTCCCTGAGTGCAACAAGGTGCCATCAGCAATGCTTCAGCATTGCTGGAGGCGCCTTTGTTGCACTCAAGGGTCGAATCGTTCGTATCAGTACTCTCAATAAAGACGATAACTTGTTCTGCGTGGGACACACCCTACACACTCACAATTTTCAATCAGAACTGATCTTTAGGTCAAAAACTCTCTCAGAACCCACGGATTTGTATTTATTTTTCGATAGGACTTGAAGCGTCTTATGTTGTTTTCAAGCGGAATGTTTTGCACATTTTCCAGAGTTCATTTTTCATTTTTTAAACACGCCTCGTTTTGGCCCATTGCAGAAATATGACGACAGCTTTGTGGTATGAACTGCCAAAGAATATCCACAATGCATGAAAAGCAAATGGAATTATGCAATAAGCATTGAAAAAAAAAGAAAAAGGAAATCACAAACGCAATGTCCCTAAAAACAAGCTGAACAACATGTTGGAAAGTTTACCACCTGGATGACGCTTTTCACGGCAAAATAATGCCCAATTAAACACCTGAGAAGTGTCAAACCACAGGTAAGACTTGGAAATTAGTCAGATAAAGTCACTTTCGGTATTTTAGCTTATCATTACCTCACCGACTTTACTTTAGTTCAAAAAACATTAATTGCTCTACTCTGTAGCTTTTGTGAGATAGCTTTTGGTATCAAATTAACCCAATTAGAACCTACGCCACAAACAACAGTTTCTTGAAAAAATACTATTAAAAAAAGTAGGGGATATCCAAACTGATGTTGATATTTTCGGAAAATGGTATTGGATACGCGTGATTGGACACATCAATATGTTACCAAGTTTAGTGTGGATCATGAATGTTACCGGCCCACGGGAGCGCGGTGGCTCAAGAGGTAGAGGTGCAGGCTGCAAGCCGAGAGGTCCTCTGTTCGAATCCCACCTGCGGCAACCGCGTTGTGTCCTTGGGCAAAACACTTCACCCCCATTGTCCATGTGGGGGCACGGTGACGTCGTGTGCTAAGGCGTACTGAACGTCGTTGGTGCACTTGTCTTCAACCAATGCTAACCCTGCTTGTGTGGAATTAGCATGTTGGGGAGCTGACAGTTGCTCGGTGGTTCTCCGGCTTCCTCCACCCGTACAACTGTCGTGGTCATGATTAGCCACTGTGCAGAAATATGTGACCTTAAACCTTAATAGATAAATAAATATACCGTCCCACGAAAACTTCATGCAGGTTTTTTTTTGCACGAGCGCCACGTTAATGTCTGAGGGGTACGGTTTGATATTTTCATTTGTACTGGGTGGGCTTTGTCGGTGGTCTCATCGTTCTTTTCTTGGTATAAACTCGTTCAGTCAATATTTTCTTGTCGAAACTTAACTTTTGAGGTACGCGAAGACTAACACGTGACGAACGTTTACGTGGCGTTGGCATGTTGGAAGCTGGCAACAGACAGACTGCAGTAGCTCAAATTCTCAACGTTGCTCAATCGGTGATTAGCAGGTTGTGGTCACGCTACCGTCAGACGGGCAATGTTGATGACAGACGTCGGTCAGGTCATCCAAGAGCGACAATTGCTAACCAGGATCGTTTCATCCGAACCACAGCATTACGTAACCGCCAACAAAGTGCCTCAGAAATTGGACAGCAGCTACACCGAGCGACAGATGTGCGAGGCAGTGGTCAGACTATCCGGAATCGCCAACACAGCTGGAATTTGTACACTCGACGACCTCGAATAATTCCACGTTTGACTGAACGTCACCTCGCTCAAGGTGTAATTAGTGTGGAGCACGGCAGCGCTGGAACAATCGTCAACGGAGTGACGTAGTGTTTCCGATGAATCGAGGTTCACTCTCGACTTCTACGACAGGCGAAACAGAGTGTGGCGCCGGCGGAACGAACGATAACATGACGTAACCGTTAGGCAGCACGATCGTTTTGGTGGTGGATCGGTTGTGGTGTGGGAGGCATGGCCATGACAATCAGAACAGCACTGCATGCCATCCAAGGGTGTGTCACAGGGCAGTACTACCGCGACAACATTTTAGCAGCTCATGTGGTGTCATGTGCGCGACGTCACGGCCGTCGATTCATTTTCCAAGATGTCAGTGCAAGAGCACACAGGGCCCGTGTCGCTACAGAGTTCCCCCAGGAGCAGAACATCACCACACTGCCTTGACCAGAACCAAGTCCAGACCTTTTCACCAATTGAGCACGTTTGGGATATGCTTGGCAGGCGCCTACGACAACGCCAACAGCAACTTACCAATGTCCAGGAACTCGCCGCTGCACAGCAGGAAGATTGGAATAACATCAGTCAAGCTGATATTGGACTTTTGGTGAGGTGTATGCCACGTAGGTATTGAGGTCTTGGGCTGAATGTGGCAAATCTCTGACTGACCGTCCATGTCTTCTACAACACAGGGCGTGGAATGTGTGCTTGTCAGACACCCAACTATCACGGAAATCATTCACCAGATGTCACAGTGAAACGCCTCAACTGTCCTTTTGATGAAAATATAAATATATTCCTTCATGTATCTCACTTTTATCAAATATCTCCTACTTTTTGGAATAATATGTTTTCGCAAAAACGAGGTTTAAAAAACAATTGGTTTCCGGATGATAACTTTGTAACAGTTCGACCCACGTTCATGAAACTTCATAGGTAGGTTGGCATCGGTGAGAAGAAGAACCCCATTTATTTTGGACCCACTAGGTCAATGGTGAAGGTCACAGTGACCTTGAACATACTAAATCATAAACAATTGATTTCTGGATGATAACTTGACTATGGTTGAACCCACATTCATGAAACTTCATATGTAGGTTGGCCTTCGTGAGAGGAAGAACCCTATTTATTTTGGACTCGCCAGGTCGAAGGTCAAGGCCACAGTGACTCTGGACATAGTAAATCAAAACACTTGATAACTTGATAATGGTTTGACGAAACTTCATGGGTAGGTTGGCATCAGTGAGAGGAAGAACCCTATTTATTTTGAACATGCTAGGTGAAAGGTCAAAGTCACAGTGACCTTCAACGTAGTAAAATCTGTAAACAATTGGTTTCCGGACGAAAACTTGATAATGGTTTGACCCACGTACATGAAACTTCATATGTAGGTTGGCATCAGTGAGAGGAAGAGCCCTATTTATTTTGGACTCGCTAGATGAAAGGTCAAGGTCATAGTGACCTTGAACATAATAAATCGTAAACAATTGCTTTCCGGATGATAACTTGATAATGGTTCCACCCACGTTCATGAAACGTCATAGGTAGGTTGGCATTGGTGAGAGGAAGAACCCTATTTATTTTGGAATCACTAGGTCAAAGGTCAAGGTCACAGTGACCCTTCACATAGTAAATTGTAAACAACTGGTTTCCGGAAGATAAGTTGATAATGAGTGAAGCCACTTTTTGTGCTGTCACAACTCGACATTGGATCGGTGATCCTATCGGCATTTTTTCTTATCTTTTGTTGTACACTTGATGTCGAAAAAAATCAAATTTTCAAGTAGCAACTTTTTCCATTATGTAACTAGGAATTTAACCAAATCACTCTTATTTGACAGAGCTCATTGAGCTCTGTCAAACAAAATTGAATTGGTTAAGTTCCTAGTTGCATGACGTGAAAAATTTGCTGCGTTTGAAGTTTCGATATCTTGGCATTAGTGGGTAGAGTGTTAAAGCGATTTTTTTTTTTAATTTTACTAACTTGCAAAGATATGTAAATATTTTTCTGATACATATATATCTTATGTGCTAAGTGCTATATAAATGCATTTTGTGATAGCCATGCAATTCAGTTTTAATAAAAAAAAATAAACCTTGGACTACATTCTTCTTCCAACCACTTGTCAATTAACTGAAACTTTGCTGGCATTTTTTGTTCTTGACTAACTGCTAGTCAGTGGATAACATTTTGTCGAGAAGGGAGTTTGTCGGGGGTTATATCGAGGGGGGGGGGGGGGTTGTCGGTGGATTCTGACGGTATCATCTCCTCGATACTGTTCTGATTATCTTGGTTTTTCAATGATTCTTTATTTCCATACCCCGACATCTGTGCGTTCTTAATGATACAATAAATTGTACATACATGTATAACTACACATACAATCCTCTTTTTCTTGTGGAGATCCAAACGCGAATCAAGAGCGAAATCTCGTATATCAGAAGAGGTTACAATACAGTGTTTTCATGCAAACAGTGTCCCCAGTGGTTTACACCCAACCTTTAATGGAGGATAATAGTTCCTGGAATTATCCGATTGGTGGAAAATGAACCGAGCTTGTAAGTGTGAATATAATTTTTGAAGTGCATGTTTTGGAAAAGATATAAAATATTGGTGACTATTGTCTTCTGAAATGTGTGAAAGAAGATTAAAATTGGGTGGGGGTAGGTAAAAATATGTCTATTTCATTCAGTGCGAAACTGGACGGGAGTACAGGAAGCTCCAAATTTAAAGGCAAAATTCATATGGCGACCTATATTTTTTTCAATATATTGTTTTCCATGAGATGATAAACTAAATGAATACATGGTTGTTTTTGTCCAAATCAGCTTGATAAGATGGGTAGAGGAGGAAAGATTAGTGCTGTCGTCAATGGAAAAAACACTGTATTGTAACCAAGAAGTGTACTCGTTAGAATTTTGGATGAATGTTTGGAACCGGTGAAAACATCAATTATTTCTCAATTTCCAAAACGTTAAATATATTCCTATTTTCTCACATACTCCATTCAAATGTTAATATTGAAGGTTTTGGTGACAGCCAGGTTGCGAGGTCACGATATGCATAATGCGGAAATAAATTAAATTTTATCTCGCGTTTTATGGTTGTATGTCGAGCAAACATTTTAACTTGCTTTCAATAGAGACGCCGCTTTCTGTCAGGGTGATACCCTGTCCAAATTCTTTTTACACTCGCTGCTGCACGTGTCCGCTTGACGGTAAGATTCATCACTCTGAATAATCCCCCCCCCCCCAGGGGCGGCGGAAGCTCCAAAAAAGTGTGGGGGGGGGCACACTTTTTTCCGGGTAACTGCAGGGGTGTAGAGATGCGCACGTTTTACCATAGTCCAAACTTGGACCCAAACCAAAAAACAAAAAATTACATTACGTACTTTGGGTCCAAGTTTGGACTAGTTTTACTATTACTATACATATAGTGTGTGCTTATTATGGCTATTTGCGAACTTCGATGTGCAGTATCTCAGTATATAAAATGGACAGTGACACCGATAGTATTATGTTGCTAATTTTGATAGAACTATATTACTATCTCCCACAGTCAATATGGCCATAGAGGTTGTGTA
Organism: Pictodentalium vernedei; assembly: GCA_031216915.1. Classification (NCBI taxonomy): domain Eukaryota; kingdom Metazoa; phylum Mollusca; class Scaphopoda; order Dentaliida; family Dentaliidae; genus Pictodentalium; species Pictodentalium vernedei. The sequence continues at coordinate 137,884,521 of CM062293.1, read as the reverse complement.
CGTTATGTCAGAATATGTCCTGTTAGGGTACTCATAATTGGTGAAAAGTGTGGGGAGGGGTGGGCACGTGCCGCCTGTGCCCCCCCCCCCCCCCCCCATACACACCTCGTGACTTGAATCCTGGGTCCAAACTAGAAACGAGCAGTGTGCCGGAAAACCGAATCGACACTGATATGGCGATACCGAAACGCCGAACCAAACCAATCATTCAATATCGAAACCACCTGTCTTTTCAAATTTTCCCACATTCGCAATACTTATAACGAAGGGTTCATTTTTCATGAAAGAAGTGACTGATTTTCTGTTCAGTTTTGTTTACCCTTAATAGACTGGACAATTGTCTCGAACTCCTACTTGACTGCGACTTGTACATGTCCAGTTGCTTAGCAGTGATTTTTTGTCAAGTCTTGGCCCCCTATAGAGGCAACCGAGGCTGGCCTAAAAATCACTGATGAAATGATTTGTTTATTGTCAGCAGGCCTTCTTAATGGTGGCATTTTAAGCATATATGCTCTGAGATCGCAAAAGCCCGAAATAGGCCTTTAAATGTTGAGGTGTGATTGGAACAACTAAGATGTGTTTGAAGTATATATAGGTATGATTTGTGTTGGCAAAAGAATGCCAAGTATGAGCTCATTGGCAGTGTGATTTGTGGCGGTGTGATAGAATGATAAAGAACTTATCCTGTATTTTTCTGGTGTTAACCCTTTACCTAACGTGAAAAGCAGACGACACTTGCAAAAAAAATTCTTGAATAACTAATTTTTTTCATTTTTTGTCTCAAAAACATAGGTTATGACCACTCGTTGGAACGAACTCGACGAGCTCGTTCCAACGAGGGGTCATAACCTGTTTTTTTGAGACAAAAAATGAAAAAAATAGTGAAAATTAATTGGCGATTTTTGAGAATAGCGCTGGCCGGTTTTGGCCGTTACGTTGGGTAAAGGGTTAATTCCTCTTTGGTACTATCAGTAACTCTCGTCAAGTCAGATACCGAATACCGAACCGATACCGCGGTATACCGCCCACCCCCCTAAAAATACCTAAATATAGATACCAAACTCAAAATTCCAATAACCGCCCATCTCTAATCCGAACTTGAAACCTTCAATCATTTCTTATAATAAGAAGCATTTTTTAATAGTTTTGTTCACTAATATTTCGAAATTGGTGGCGGGGGAGGGGTGTGGGGGGGGGGGGGGGGGGCACTGCATCAGACGATACCATTCAGTGCGTCAGAATTGAAAACGCTAATATAATAGCCCCCCCCCCCCCCCCCCCCCCCCGATAAAGACTGAAACAATGACCACACATTCATGCTGTTTGTTTATTGAGGTTTAACGACATTTTCACCAGCCGGGGGTCACATCGTGTCTGACAGTTCTACGATAGAGAAATCCGGAGTACCTGAAGAGAATTACCGAGAAGAGGCGAGAAACTGTCCGACTTTCCGACTTAGTAACTCTGCACAGGCAGAGTTAGCAGCGGCTGAATACAAGTGCACCCATCGGCTCGCGGTACGCCTTAGTACACAGCGCTGTTAACCCTTTACCTAACATGAAAAGCAGACGACACTTGTAAACAAAATTCTTGAATAACTAATTTTTTTCATTTTTGTCTCAAAAAATGAAAAAATAATGAACATTAATTGGCGATTTTTGTGAATAGCGCTTGCCGGTTTTGACCGTTACGTTGGGTAAAGGGTTAACTGTAGTCAGGATCTAACCTTTGACATTTCATTGTAAAGTCCAATGCTCTAACCACTGAGCCACCGTGGTCCCGACACTCTCGTATACATGGCCCCCATGGACAGTTGGCTGAGCGATTTCATTGAATTCAAATAGTTTTGTTGCGTTTCGATGTGATCTTCAGCTGCCTTGCCCTCAATCTTTTCCTAAATGTACCGACCACATCCGACTGGCACTTGTGACAACAATCGCCATTCAGATTTCAGTATTTTTTTTTTTTTTAAATTTGTCTCCAAAACATAGCTCATGGCTCCATTGGAATTAGTTCATCGAAATCGTTTCAATGAGTGTCTTAAATAATGTCGCCTGCTAGTAATGTGACGTAGAAGGTTAACCCTTTGACCACGAGAGGCCCTTTTTCCGGCCCAGGAACATGATACGTCATCATTTCATTAAGTAGGATGGTTGGTGGGTGAATGTGTGGGGTAGACTAATCAATATTGATTGGCCGATTCTAAATTAATAAATATGGACTCTTCCAGTTGCTGCAATTGTACTGACATAGGAGATACCACCAGTGTCCAAAGGGTTAACCAATACCCCATGCACACGATATCAAAATTTGTTATTTTAATTCTTTTTTTTTTTATAAAAAAAGACTTCAACAAAACCATATTACGTGATCCCCTCCTGGAACGACGAGCGCTAGGTGCTCGTTCCAATGAGTGGCCACCTGGTATGGTTTTATTAATATTTTTTAAATTTATTCTCAGCTGCCCACTTTGTATATTACTCAGGTGAATGTGACCGATTCACAAGTTAAAGGGTTAAAAAACCCACTTGATTTGTTCCTGTGTTGGGTGTTGGTAACCACACCCTTGAGAGAGAGAGAGAGAGAGAGAGAGAGAGAGAGAGAGAGAGAGAGATACTATTACTTACAAGATACTTTTAATTTGGAATTGACACTGAATTGAGACCAACACACCGACATTCAGTTCCTGTCCAGGAACTTGCGTCCAATCCCTTGACACATGACGTCAGGACACTTCCCACTTTTTAACAGTTCCGCTTCTGTGGTTTTCTATTCAGATTGAGCTTATCTGCTGATTACTATCGTATAAAAGAGAAAAACCTTCACCCGAATGTGTCAATACGCTGAGACTCAGAAAATAATTGGTACACGCGCAACAGTTCTCTTGTGGTGACGGGCTTTAAGGTGCATTGCGAACTTTTGAAGCAGTTTCTGTGAATCGGACTTCGGAAAGAAAAGTGCATTGATTTGATTTTTTACAACAAGTTACATGTTACAATAAGACTAATTGTATTATTTTGATTATCGGCCGATCTACAAAAATAACCGTGAGAAGTTCTACCATTAAGCTGTATTCAGTGGACAAGTTGCAAGATGCATCTACGGCAGGTAGCTATGTTAGAGAGCTTATTGCGAAGAGGAAAGGTCGAGAACGCTGCCATTATAGATGCCAACGGAAAGGTGGTCACTTGCAGCAGCGGATTCACAGTGTCCGAGTCGGACATACATTCAATAGACGGAGTGTTCACATGCAGATGTTCCACAATGTTCAAATTGAAACTGTTTGGTACCGGCACCAGTTTTACATGTTTCAAACAGACTGGCATCGGTGAAACAATTCTGGGAAAAGCAGACGATGTCGTCTTTGCCGTGTGCAGATGTAAAGGTTTCTCCGTGATTGGGACTGCAAAGAGTGACAAACCTGGCTCATGTATGTATGAAGTAACGAACTTTGGGAGGAAGCTTCAGAACTCGTTAAGCGTCGGTGTGAAAGCTTCGTGAAGCAGGAGGAATCGATAGACTTTTTAGACGGTCTCAAGATAATTGCTTTGATGAATGGCTGGAACTGAAGAGATTGTCAGGGAGGTGTTTGTAAGAACTGTTCAAAGGAAATGGGACATATTTGTGAAATGACGTTTAATAATATTTCTACCAAGTTCATCTGAAATTTACTAATGATAATCCAAACAAAAATCAGCTCACTTATACCAAAAATTCAAAGTCATGAAAAATAATTTTGCCTGATATTTTTCAATGTATTCATGTTTTCAGAAATGGAGAGATGAATACACTGAAATATATCAAGTAAAATTATCTTTTGTGAAATATATATATAAATATAAAATCAATTTAAAAAACGAGGTTTTCGTTTCATTACTACAATAAATGTATTTTGAAATATGTTATTCTGATAATACGATAAATGCCTGTGATTGAGTGAAGTTCACTTATAATAAATAAATAAAAATGGAGTGGAGTTTCCCCCCATTTCTGTTATAAACGCAAGAAGCACTTGTAGGCTGTCAGCTCACGAACCACTGTGTGTTATCAGGTGTGTCAACAGCTGAAAGTCTACTAAAGGTACTTTTGAGATTTTTTTTTCTTGCAGTTATAATTATTTTTGGATTGAAAATAGTTCGCGTGAGTGCTTTAACTCTTTACCTTACATGAAAAGCAGACGACACTTGGCAAAAAACCTCTTGAATAACTACTTTTTTTATTTTTTGTATCAAAAACATAGGTTATGACCCCCATTGGAACGAGCTCGACGAGCTCGTTCCAATGAGGGGTCATAACGTATGTTTTTGAGACAAAATATGAAAAAATATTGAAAATTAATTGGCGATTTTTGAGAATAGCTCTGGCCGGTTTTGGCCGTTACGTTTGGTAAAGGGTTAATAATACCGCGTATTGTATTATTTATGCGTTATCGATAACAGCTCCTATATTCATGGTATCTCCCTGGAATCATCATAAAATATGATATTATGGCAGTGGTGTGCAATGGACGTCGGGTAATTTGGTACTCGACTATCCGGTGGGTGGACAGCCACCCATTCCCTCACTTGCTAGTCTACAATCTAAAACCAGTTGGGTTAAAAATCAACCCCAAATCATATTCACTCAACCCAGTTCATTCAGGTTAAGTTTTTACCCAACTGATTTCAGAATGTAATTGACTCGAGAGAGGCCAATAAAGGAATTAATAGTTTATTGACTTCCGGGTGGACTTGCGGATATTGGTGGATGTACTAGATCACCTTGTCAGGACTATAGAACAAAATGTCCAATCTGATTTCAACTACCTCGTGTATTTATATGTTGTGTAAATATTATTTGAGTGTTTGATACATTTAGACTAAGTTTAGACGTTCAGATGACAATTTGCGTATAACGACAATCCCCCGTGGTTTATCCGGAAAGTAAAGCAGTGCTTATTTACTGTGGTAAACAAGTTATGTTTTACTAGTAAAATAGGACTCGGTCACCAAGGCCCGGAGTGGAAGTCAAATTGGCGACATGGGTATAAACGATTAGCTGGACTTAACTTTATATCCACATTGGGTTCACGATTAGCCATTGTGCAGAAATATGCAACCTTAAATAAATAAATAAATAAATAAATAAATAAATAAATAAATAAATAAATAAATAAATAAATAAATAAATAAATAACCAGCAGTGACCCACAAGGACAGTACCAGCTGAAACGATTTGTATGGTAACTAAGTTAACTACGAGGACATTTTGGTCCCATTTTCCCTCTGTTAATAATTTAAGCAATTTACATCATGTTTTGGGAAGCTCTCAGTGTCAAGGGATGAAATCTATGCAAAAATGTACTACACATTTTCTTGCGCCGTCCTACAACTTACTTCAACTGGTATTGCAGTTGTAACAACGATGTCGAACAAAACCTTTACTCAGAACTGGTATTATTTTTTAGTCTTGAAGCATTTAGTCGGGTGGGGGTTAGGAAGTAGTGTACGCCCCCAAAACACATTACCTTTTTGCGTCCTTCCATACTGAAGTGCCGACAATACACTGAGGGAACACCATTTCTTAATCATTTGCCCCGTGAGAACCATGGGAAGTGAAGCAGTGCCCGTTCATTGTGGGAGCCAAGTTCTGCTTTACTGGCAAATGCGACTCGGACCCGGGTGGAAGTCGTCTAAAGTGGACAGCTTAAATATAAACGATTGATAGATAGGTACAGTACGTGGAGAGTGTATTATCATTAAATCACCCACAGAGTGGAGATTCCACCCAAACAATAATTGCAAATTTGTTGCAAAGCATAACAAACATAAGGAAAGTTCCAGCCAATGAACCTCCGGATATAACCCGGAGGTCCATTGGCTGAAACATGGCTTGTGTTTTTTGTCCACGTGTACAGAATTTGAAAGTGATACTTTGGGTGATAACTCCACTCCCTGGGTGATTTAGTTACAACCCACTTTCCATGTACTGCACAAGCGATTGGCTACAAATGACTTCATATCTATGTTGCGGTCATGATAGAGATACTGAAAATAACCTTAAATGCCAATAAATAAATTTTTAACCCTTTAACCAACACGACTAAGAGGCGATACTCAGAACACATTTTTCTATTTTTCCTGAAAAATATAGCTTATGACCCCTCATTGGAAGAAACTCGCTCCAATACGGGTCCATAGGCTATGCTTTGGAGGTAGAAATTTAAAAAAAAATTGTTTCCCAGGAAAAAATGGCCTCCACCGTGTCATTATTTAGAACTATTTGTGAGACACCCCCCCCCCCCCCCCCGGAATGTGATATCGGGACTGGAATATCAACAAAAATAAGTAAAGAAAGAAAAAAGTACTAAACAGAAACAGTGTCACAAAAATCCCTAATCTTATTTCGACATGTTGCGAAAGTAGGTTCCAGGTGACATAACGTATTGTCTCGATTCGTTAAGAGTCAAAAATGGAAAGAATATTTTTTCCAACTGTAATAACATTGCATAATGCTCACTCATTCATTGTTATATATACATTCATTTTCGTTTCATTTTGCATAGTTATGTCTATTTTCAATTCAATAAAGAGATTACATAAGTTTGCGATTTTATCTTTTAAGTGACGTTCTATTGGCATATGTCCATTGTTCTCTCACGACCAGTATTTATCATCAGAGTTTGCCCCGAAGACAAACGAACGAATAGACCACCTGGTATACGTGAGTATATCGACGCTGTTATGCATGGAACCAGTCTTGAACTTAAATAGTCCATCGCCTACGTTTGGATTCAATCGTCTGGAATATTTCAGTTGGTCAGAAAAGCGAACCTATGGTTCGCCTTTCCGACCAATTGAAATATTCCAGACTAACGAATTTAAACAATACCACAAAATTAATTTTCTTAGAATCAACGCAATAGAGACTTGATTTGTCCGAATCTTTAGCGAAGCCACCAATACTCTTTGACGTGTTTGTTTACTAATTCTGAATGAAGACTCACCATGCACAGCTGAGGTTTTATGATTGCGCTGCCTAGTTTCAACAATTGTGTAAATATCTTGATGTTTTTAAGCGAATTAGAAACTTATTGATTGGAATATCTATAAATGGAGTACGAAAGAATATCTATATATCTTTGTGTGTAAAGGGACATCAAACTCCGCGAAAAGTGAACAAACAAACCGCCCATGATAGTGTCGAATTCCAAACAGAATTAGAGTTGTGGCCCTTAGCTTGATGGGCTGTGTTCAAGTTTCATTTAACCCTTTACCTAACCTGAAAAGCAGACGACACTTGCAAAAAAAATTCTTGGATAACTATTTTTTTAAAAATGTTTTGTCTGAAAAACATAGGTTATGACCCCTCATTGGAACGAGCTAAAACATAGGTTATGACCCCTCATTGGAACGAGCTCGACGAGCTCGTTCCAATGAGGGGGGCATAACCTATGTTTTTGAGACAAAAAATAAAAAAAACAATGACAATTAATTGGCGATTTTTGAGAATAGTGCAAGCCGTTTTTGGCCGTTACGTTGGGTAAAGGGTTAACATCACTAGAAGACAACAGGATGCGTTATGGCTCAGTTGTTAGAGCGTCTGACATTATAACAGAGGTCGACGGTTCGATCCTGGCTAGCAATAACTGCTTTGTGTCCTTGGGCAAGACACTTAATTCCGATTGTCGACTGAGGTCACGGTGGCGCTGTGTATACTAAAGTGTACTGTACGTTGATCTTTCACTTACCTTCAACCGCAGAGTCAGTAAGTAGGAGAATTTGACAGTAATTTTTGGTCGCTGTAAGCACCGGTTGACTGGTCGTAGAGTCTACCGGGAAACGCTCGTTGGCGCATGAAATTTCGTGAAAATGACCCAAAAGCGAAGTGGATGTGATTGCGTATAGACTGTCGGTTTAACGAAATGCCCCCTAAGCAAACTGCCAATAGAGGGCATTTCGGTATACCAGGTAAACCAGCAGTCTGATCTGCCATTGATCGGCCAGATGCTAGTAACCAACGTTCTTTCGGTTTAAAATTTTCACCCATTGGGCCGAACTATGGGCCCCCTTTTGTGCAACCATTTTTGCCAAATGAGCGACAAAGATGATAAGAAAGTGCCGTCAAAATGCCCTCTATGTGGACTGTCATTGATCCCTCAGATGCAAGGAAGAGTTATTGTAGTTCGAAAAATCAAATTTTTGTACGCGGCCCTCTTGGTGCGTTTCCCGGCAAATTTTTGTGCCCAGTCCGTCCCTGGCTGTAAGTGGTTCTCTCCGGGAACTCCGGCTTCGTCAACCCATAAAACTGATCGGTACGATGTAACCCTGGCCGTTGAAAGTTCCGTTAACCTCAGTAAACAGAAGTCAACATGGAGAGTGACAGTTGCAAAAAACTTTTTGAATAACCCAAAATTTATATTTTTGGCTTCGTAAACCTAGCTCATGACCACTCATTGGAACGACTTTGTCCAATCTTTGAGTATGACGCCTTATTGAAACGAGCTCGTTCCAACGAGGGGTCAAAAGCTATGCTTTTATAGTAAAGCTGAAAACAGTTATAAAATCCGAATAGTGATTTTGTGAAAACGCATGACTGATCACTACAATGTGTACTCATTTGTGATACTGCCTGTTGACTCAAACGTGCGTGTGTGTGAATAAACAACGTGCAGCATGATTGTATTAAGTTTTCGGAAGTTAGAACTAAATGATGGTCGAGACACGTAACTTCCGCATCCGTTTTAACATCCGGAGTGTGTGTTCTGGCCATCCGCCCAGGGGCTTTTTTAACAATATTTTTATTTCCTAATTGAAATGGGGTTTGGCGAACAGGCAATGCCTATATTAACACCGTACCCTACAGAAACACACATTTACAATGGTGCAAGTGCAACTGTACATAAAACAGAAATTTATCCAGTGAATTGGAAAGAAAGTACGACACTATATCCCGTCACCTCTTATATATCTATTACCTATCGGGTATTGAGGCATCCTGATATACATGTGAAGGTATGATAGGCCCACAGTACGCGTGGGTGGCGTGGGTGTGCACTATCAAAAATCATGAGTTTACTACTTGATGTAAACACCAAATCTCCAAGTGCAAAACACAAGGATCATCCGCAGTTCCTCAGTCCGCAGACCTCGGCCACCATACACCCAGGGGTCAACCCCCACAGCGACCTAGCAACGGGGCTTAAACATGGAGGGGAGGTGTAGGGTGTATGACACCCCTTCTCAATAATTTTCCAGTCGGTACATTTTCATCTGGATTAGAGTCTTAGATATCGATTCCCTTCTGCTGCTGCTGCTGCTGATCTCATGTTCTTTCTTCTACGTGACCACATTTTATTCTTGGACTTGTGTGTCGCACACGCAATCGGTCTTGGGGATGATGGGGTCGCGGGCACCCTCCATGACCAATTCTGAGTACGATACGTTCACATTAACCCTTTACCTACCATGAAAAGCAGACGACACTTTCAAACAAAATTCTTGAATAACTATTTTTTTTCATTTTTTTTGTCTGAAAAACATAGGTTATGACTCCTCATTGGAACGAGCTCGACGAGCTTTACCCTATGTTTTTGAGACAAAAAAAAAAAAAAAATTAATTGGCGATTTTTGTGAATAGCGCTGGCCGGTTTTGTCCGTTACGTTGGTAAAGGGTTAAATAACAAGTTGAGAAGTCTTATTAAATACGCACGTAGTATGAATTTATCCACAATTGGCATGACATTTTTTTAAAATACGGTTGGCATTGACAAATATTCCAACTACATCCTCAAGGCATTCCTTGATGATGTAGTTGGAATATGTCTTCAAGCGGGACTTCAGTCATGACAGTCGAGACAAATTTAGTCCACATGTCCCCGTTTGAAAAAAACGGTCGTATTATGTGATTAGTCTGTCAGTCTGTCCGTCCATAAACTTTTCCGTTTCTGGATGATAACTTGAGTTTGGATTTATAGATCAGGACCAAACTTGGTTTCTGCATCAATTATATCAAAATGAAGGTTAAGCTCCCATTGGGGCTTGGTCCGATGATGTTAACAAGAGTTATGGGCCTTTCGACTTAGAAATTGCACATTCCTGTCAACATTTTGATTTCCGGATGATAACTTGAGTTTGGATTCATATATCGGGGCCAAACTTGGTTTGTGCTTCACTTATATCGACATGAAGGTTAATTTCGAATTGGGGCATGTTCCGATGATTTTGACAAAAGCTATGGGCCTTTTCGACTTAGAAACTGCACATTTTGGTTTCCGGATGATAACTTGAGTTTGGAGTCATAGATCGAGACCAAACTTGGTTGGTGCTTCGGTTATATCAAAATGAAGGATACGTTTGAATTGGGGCATGATCCGATGATTTTTACAAGAGTTATCGGCCCTTTTCACTTAGAAATTGCACATTTCCATCAACATTTTGTTTCCGGGTGATAACTTGAGTTTGGATTTATAGATCAGGACCAAATTTGGTTTACGCCTCAGTTAGATAAGATAAGATAAGATAAGATAATATTTATTGCAAGAACACCAAAAACAAGGCAGATTGCATGTCATTGAAATTAGTAACAATAATACCAAGAAATAGCAAAATATGTTTGAAACCATAAACACTAATGTTCAGTTGCTGCATGTTATAGCTAATGATTTCATTCTAATTGGTATTATGCCGCAAGCAAGCATTCTCTGTATTCAAACATTTGTCGGATCATATTACAGATGATACCACACAGTGCGGGGATTTCATTTTTCATAAGAAATACGAATCTCTCAGAGCTACTCATACCAACAAAATCTGGATATTCTCTCTCGATTTTGCGATAGGAGTCAGCACGTATAGAGTCATATCTCTTACAATCCATAACAAATTGGAATTCATTTTCTATATTACCATTGTTACAGACCTTACATAACCTTTTATGTACAGGTAATGGGGACTGCATATGTCTACCCTTTTCAATCATTAAGTTGTGATTACTAATACGTAATCGGGTGAACAGATTTTTTGCAGGTTCCGAAGTTGTGTTCAGTAAATAAATTTCTATGTTATAAATGTCTTTAAACTCTCTATAGGTTCTAAGTTTGTTTTTTCCGGCCTTCTTATCATCATTGTATATATCATTTAGAAAAGTATTAAGGTGGCGAGTCTTCAAGTCTTCACGAATTACGTCAATTTTCCAATTCCTAAGGTTTGCTGGTTGTTTACCGGGGGCATTTGCTTGACCACTATCTTCCACAAGACGGTGACATCTTGAAATGATTGAATCTGGTAATGTATAATTTTCAGACTCAATTCAGTCAACAGTGTTGAAGAAGACTTCTGGTACAATTTGGTTGCATATTTAATCATTTGCATCGTAGCCTCTATGTGCACAGGATATCGACCTAATTCCGCTCTCGCTGCGTGGTTGGATGATTTCCTGTTAACACCGAGTAGGCTTTTACAGAACTGTAGATGAACATGTTCACACGGAACCTTATCACCGTGTGTGTTGTTTATTTCAGACGCCCATATTTCACTTCCATATAAAAGAATAGGCTTAATAAGTGAATCGAAAAGTTTAGTGAGAAGAATTATCGGAGGTGGCCATTCCTTTTTGAAAGTATTTAGTAGACTGTACAGTACTTTCATGCCCTTTTTGCTTAATTCTTGTTGTGCTTTTGTTAACTTTCCATTTTTTGCGAAACATAGGCCAAGATAAGTGTAATCGGATACCTGTGTAACTGAATTTGAACCAATGTGGAAGTTAGGCATTCTAACTTTACGGGAGTGGAATGTCGTCGCCTTTGTTTTATCTACATTTACATGGAGCCCGTTTCTAACAGAGTAATCGTCCAATTGGTCTAAACATCGTTGCAATCCGTAGGGGTTGTCTGATATCAGCACCAGATCATCTGCGAAAAGCAGATGATATAATGTAGTATTATTTAATTTTACAGGTGTTATATCAAAATAAATGTTAAGTTCGAATTAAGGCGTGGTCCGTTGATTTTTACAAGAATTATGGACCTTTTCGACTTTGAAATGCAAGTTTCCATTAACATTTTGGTTTCCGGATGATAACTGGAGACTGGGTTTATAAATCAGGACCAAACCTGGTTTGTGCCTCAATTAGATCAAAACACAGATTGAGTTCGAACTGGGTTGTGGTCGATGATTTTTACAAGAGTTATGGGCCTTTTCGACTTAGAAACTGCTTATTTCCGTCAATATTCTGGTTACGAGACGATAAGTTTAGTTCAGCTTCCTTGACCTCAATAAAATTTGGTGCATTTGACTCAGTTATACCACATTACAGGTCAGATTTCAATTGGGGTTTAGTACAAATTTTGCATTAGGAATGAACCTTTTCAGACTTGGAGCATTTTCAATTTAGAGGCTTTCTCCAGTAAAATAATGTCTGTTCATCCCTCTGTTTGTTTGATAAACATCATAGCAGGTACGATTTCCAGTCCAACTTCATTTTGCACTTTTGTGACTGATTTTGGCTCTGATTCTAGTTTGTCACTTACTTTTGTCTCTGATTTTCACTTCGGTTCACTTTAGATTATATTTATTTATTGGTGTTTAAAGTCACATACTTATGTACACTGGCTAATTATAACCGCGTCAGTTTTACGGGTGGAGGAAGTCGGAGTACCCGGAGAGAACCACCGAGCAACGACGAGCAGCTGCCAGCTCCCCAACGTCGTAATTCCGCACTGCAGCACATGCAGGGTTAGATTGGTTGAAGACATGCGCACAATCGACGTGCAGTACGACTTAGTACACGGTGTCATCGTGCCCCCATCTGAGCAAAAGGGGTTAAGTGCCTTGCCCAAGGACACAACGCGGGAGTCCGAATCGATCGCTCAGAAGGTCACCCATCCGAGGACTAACCGGGCTCGACGTTGCCTAACTTCGCTGATCTGACGAGAACCATCACTTTAGATCAATTTATACAAATAGCGGCTATTTGTTAGGTGAAAACAGTGATTATGTGCAATTCGAAAAGCATAACGGGCATATTATGCAACACCAAGTGTAGCTCTTGGTTTTATCATGTCAGTATTATAACTTTTATAGGATTGAATAGGGCTACCAGATGTGTAGAGACCTTGGGATGAAGAGGAAAATCCCAAGACCAATGTTCATGGCGCTTGTTGAAGCCTTTATAGGAACTTGGACAATCGGGCATGCATATCAGCATGTCGTGGTTGTATTTATTGGAATTAACTAACGTCTTCAGTGAGACAGATCTCAAAATAAAATATCATCAGGCCGGTAGTTGCATTCCTGTAGTGTGGTGGTGGTGGGCAGGCGGGGGGGGGGGGGGGGGGGGACTTATGTAACATGGCCTCTCGGCGAGCTATTTGAAGAGTGAAAAGTCGTTCGGAAGCTCGATGAAAGTGAAGGCGTACACTATAGTCTCTCATTTAGATGAGCGCGCCGCGGTGTGGTGACTACCCTGTCTATTTTTCAACTTCAAACATCTTCCAATCCGATGGCTAGTCTTGGTTGAAGTAGAAGCTACGGACTGAAGCGACCGAAAGTGGGTTTCTTTGGTCAAATGTTTGGATGTCCATATAATATATTACAGGGATGCCTGTATTTTGACGCGTATGCATGCGCCTATTTTAACTCCTTATGTAACCGCGTAAAATTTCCGTGTGGAAAAATTGAGGGGCACGTGTCGCCTGTGCCCCCCCCCCCCCCGCTCTGTCGCCTCTGTCGTCTTTGTAATTAGTCAAGATACTCAGCACTGTTTCGTAAAAGTCCTGGTGGAAGGTCACGGCTTTTAGAACAGCATTGCGGATTACGTGGCTAATATTTGTGGTTCAGTGATACGGGGAGGGGGCTGGAGGAGGCTTCCCGCGTAAAATTTTCGCTGCCACCCTGCCCCCCCCCCCCCCAAAAAAAAAAAACCCAGAAAAAAACATTGGTCCAATTCAACTTTCACACAGCAGAGAGCCCCCAAACGGTCTTTAATATAGAGGGCTCCACACGCCAGAAATGTCTCAGATTCTCTCTTAGAGCACTAACTTTTGCACAAAATGTCTCGGAGGTGGGTGGGGGGATAGTCCTAACTAGGACCATCTGGTCGTTGCCTTCTGCAGGGGAGTGGGAGGAGTACCCGGACAGACCCGGACACCCCACACAACGGTCTGCCAAATATCACCCCCCCCCCCCCCCCCCCACACACACACACAAAATGGATCGGACACCCCTATTAGGCAATCCTGCTTACGCGCCTGTTGTGGTTTGTCCGCGATTGCCATCTCACCAAGCTAACAACACCTGCGACAATTTATGCCCAAACGGGGAACATTTGAACCTGGTATCAATGGGTAATAGTACCATGCCCTACTACTGCCCGGCGAGACGAAGATATTTTCAGAATACAAAAGAAGCATCCAAACCAGTAAAGATCCTCATTGTGTAATATGTGTTCCCCCAAGGATGCATTTGTCGAAACCTATTGTACGCTGACTCAATCAATGTAAGATTTATCACACCAGATCTGCAATATGTCTGAAATTTGTTTGAAAATTTGGAGATTCAAATTTCATATATAGAACAATTAGGAGTGGGATTCAGACACAAGATTTCCTTTACCTACCCTGAATAGAAGACAACACATGCAAAATAAAAAATAATATGTTCAGTTTTTGTGTCAAAAACACGGCTCATGATCCTCATTGGAACGAGCTCGTTCTAGCGTGGTGTCATAAGCTGTGTTTTGTTTTTTGTTTTTTTGGGGTTTTTTTTTTTTGGGGGGGGGGGGGTGGGGGGAGTGAAAAATTATAATTTGAATAGTGATTTTTGTGAAAAGCGCCGATCGATTTTGACGTTAGTTTGGATGAAGTGTTAAGGCTTTTGTCGCTTAACTATCAATTTTGCTACGTTACTGATAGTACTAGTTACTTCAGCCCACGCTGAAAATGGTGAACACACCCAGAATATCAATTCATTTCTCATTAGCCAGAGTGTCCGTCCTTCACGATTCTTAAGTTGTGAATAATGTGAGAAAGATTATCTCGTGGTTCGTGGAAAGGTATAATCCTTTGTTGGGGATTTTAATGTAAAGCTTCTAATGGCTTGACCATAGGTAACAGCTCCCTGTAACTTTAACCCTTTACCTAACGTAACGGTCAAAAAAGCCAGCGCTATTCTCAAAAAATCGCCAATTAATTTTAATTATTTTTTCATTTTTTGTCTCCAAAACATAGGTTATGACCCCTCGTTGCAATGAGGGGTCATAACCTATGTTTTTGAGAAAAAAAATGAGTTATTCAAGAATTTTGTTTACAATTGTCGTCTGCTTTTCAGGTTAGGTAAAGGGTTAATACAAAATGAACGCAGTGTTATTTACCAAGTGTATATAATCTGATAATCTGCCATTATCACTCTTTTCCTATTGTTCTAGAAGTATTTTATGCACAAAAAGCTTTAGTTATGTAACATTTGTGGTAAAATGTTGCATTTTCGAAAACGTAACCTGAGTGGAACTCGATAGGGTGTCGATTTGATGTTATTGTATTTAGCGTTGTGGTCCTGCGGCTATTTCAACAAACATTGTGACAACGAGTTGGATAATTCTCAGGGTATAGAAATCCCAAGTACCCACAAAGAATCATCCAGTGGTGTTAAGTGCATGATTGTCGAACCTCTCAGACTTGACACTGATACGATGCATGCTCGACTCTAACCAAACGGCGCTAGAAAGCACGTTTAACCCTTTACCCAAGGTAAAGACCAAATTCGACAAGCGCTATTCACAAAAATCGCCAATTAATTTTCATTATTTTTTTCTTTTTTTGTCTCAAAAACATAGGTTGTTACCCCTCTTTGAAACGAGCTCGTTCTAATGAGGGGTCATAACCTATGTTTTTGATACAAACAATGAAAAAAATTAGTTATTCAAGAATTTTATTTGCAATTGTCGTCTGCTTTTCATGTTTGGTAAAGAGTTAATGAAATTGCGCAATTGTCCTGGATGTTTTCACAAAAATAGCAATTTGACTGCTAAATTGTATTCGGTTGTCAAAATCTGTTGATGTGGCTTTGGCTTGTTAAATTTATAGGACAAACAAGGCAAATCTTTTCGGAAGAAATAAGTTCCCTTCCAAAAGATTATGAAGCATATTTACGAAATATGTTTCCTTTTAATGGTGGTAACTGGGGGCGCAGTGGCGTTGCGGTAACCGGTTCTCGTCAGATCACCGAAGTTAAGCAACATCGAGCCTGGTTAGGCCTCGGATGGGTGACCGTCTGAGCGATCAATTCGGACTCCCGCCTTGTGTCCTTGGGCAAGGCACTTAACCCCGATGCCCACACGGAGGCACGATGACACCGTGTACTAAGGAGTACTGCACGTCGACGGTACGCATGTCTTCAACCAGTGTAACCCTGCCTGTGCTGCAGTGCGGAGTTACGATGTAGGGGAGCTGGCAGCTGCTCGTCGTTGCTCGGTGGTTCTCTCCGGGACCTCCGGCTTCCTCCACCCGGAAAACTGTCACGGTCGTGATTAGCCATTGTGTATACGTATATGACCTTAAAACACCAATAAATAAATAAATTGTGGTACCTGCGCTTCAGAAAGGATCCCGACACTCTACCAGTTAAACTCGTTTCAAAACCTCAGCTTAAACCCACTTAGGAACCAGCTCACAAAGCTCGTTCCATTTGGAGACCTCAAGTTAGCATTGGGAGATTAATTTGGTATTTTTTTTTTTAGTTATTTACATTCCACCTTACTCAGGCCCTCTCCGAAGCACATGCTACCAGCGATCCTTCTCAAGTTCTTCGATCTCCAGTTGTTTCCATGTGCGCCCAGTGGATGGAGTCCGACTCCAGGCTACGACATCATATGCTGTTTTGTCTTTCTACTTTTCTTTACCATGGGAGGAGTGACCTGATCAGGACCTGCAAGCTTTCGGGAGTCGCGGTGACCCATGTATTGTCACATCTTCTACAGAATTTTCAACTCCGTGGGAGCATGACAAGTTCTTTGTCAGAGGTCTTATTTGGTTTCAAACTTATGTTATGAAACCTGCTGCGCCGTTGGAACATGTAAAATTCAACATATTCACCAGCACAGAGATGCGAGACTGTGGAGCAGATTTGGCTTTGCATTCAATATCAAATTAAATAACGAATGTTGGGACAAGCTCAAAATTCTGTTCAACATTACGAACACAAACACACCCTTCAAGCAGGTTTGATATCATCCAACATTCGGTGATACACGTTTCGACTTTTATCAGAGGCGGCGGTACCGAGGGGTGGGGGATCACTTTTTGCCGGGCCATGTTTTTTTGTATGCATATATTTTAACACAACCAATGACTGGTGAAACAAGGGTCGGATCCAGAGCCTCCCCCATATTTTCGCCAGCTATGTTTCTCTCGTCCTGGCTCAGTTTCGATGGATTTCGGATCATTTTTGCATTAAGTGGCAGCAAACGTTAAAATGTATAAAGTCTGTTAAAACTGAAATAGATCGTAATCTTACAGACATACAAGTACCAAATCCACCCCCTGACAAGATAATCCACAGACAGTATAATTGCTGTTAACGTCTGGTAAAGCATACAGGTGAGGTCTATTTACCAGCTTTGGTCGTTACGACCAAAGCTGATAAATAGACCTCACCGGTATGCTTTACCGACGTTTTTAACGGCTCTCAAGGTGTGAAATCTTTCAAATACATCTCCTGAAAAATCTTAAAATATCCGCTCATGGGGGTTTTGGGACCCTGGAATTTAAAATTTCATACCGACTACCATCCATCGCCCGATCCAGCTCCCCCTACCCACCCCCAAGCACACTTTGAAAATCGTTCCGCCGCCTCCGTTTGTGGAGGAAATCCAAACGTTTGACATTTATTAACATCGAACATCTTTCACCGTCTGTCAGTGACTTGAAATAATCCAAGAATTGTAAACTAAATTACTTAGAGTCCCGTATTTGTATTAAATCACTACCACTAAAGCACTCAAAATATAGCTTATAACCCTTCAGTGTACAAGCTCAACAAAACACCTTTTAAAAGAGGTGACGTACGTTGTGTTTTTTTGAGGGAAAATAATAAAATTTGAAAAAAAATGTATATAGCGCTAGCCGTTTATGGTCGTTACGTTTATCCGTTATCCAACGCGCGCGATATAAAAAATCTAATCACGTGACCGCCCATTGGGACGAGGACGTTTCAATGAGAGGTCACATGATATGGTTTTGTTGATTTTTAAAAAAAAAAATTTTCCAGCTGCTCAATTTGTAAATTACATTGATGGAAACGGCCAATTCATAGGCAGAGGATTAAGATTAAGTAAAGAGCTAACGTTGTGGGTTTCTTCGTGAGTTGATGCGTATTTTTAGAAACTTCGGGTCCCAGTTTGTATACCATATAAAGGGTTAATTCCATTGGGTTGTAGGGATACGCAAACTGCTGAAATAATTTGATTGGCTTGTTCGGAAGGTGACATTTGATAAGAAGCAGTACATATACCCGGAATAACTGTTCCTCGGCTGTTCAGAGCATTTCATGGCACATCTTGTCTCCTACTGTTTAATAACTCGAACCTATCTGTTGATAGAAGACATATTTACACATACAACAATAGGAAATCCAAATAAACCTGGCTGCGGTATGGCCAGTTAGTGATCACTGGCACGGTACTGTTGTACTAATAGTTTCACACACGCACAAACAATTCAACAACGAGTGTTATTGCTGTTTGTGTATCATCCTCTGTGTCGTTTGCATCAGTGTTACAACGGTTAGGAATCACGTAACCGGTTAACCGTTTAGTGATTAACGTTATGTCGCAAATTAATCACCTGTTGTTATTCTGGAACAGACTTAGCCTTTTCATGTGAATGGTGTTTTTATCTTGGCTCTTGTCGGACAAAGAACAAGGCACCACCCGTAGGGGACCTATAGTGTTCCCCGCGGATCTTTGATACATATAGAAAGCCTTCATCGTCGTCTAAATGAAAAAGGTTGTGTCACGACCGCGGTCTCAATTAACCCTTTACCCAACGTAACGTGAAAAAACCGGCCAGCGCTGTTCCCCAAAATCGCCAGTTAATTTTCATTATTTTTTCATTTTTTGTCTCAAAAACATAGCTTATGACTCCCTCATTGGAATGAGATCGTCGATCTCGTTCCAGTGAGGGGTCATAACCTATGTTTTTGAGACAAAAAATGAAAAAAATTAGTTCTTCAAGAATTTTGCAAGTGTCGTCTGCTTTTCATGTTAGGTAAAGGGTTAACCGTGAAGGACCCATTTTCTATTCTGACAAAACTTATAGTCTAAGAACAGGTTCTCCAATACGAGGAAGTTTCTCAGCGGTTTCAAGTGCAGTCCTTCCTGTCTGTTCATCCACGAGGTTGGCAATTCCTAAACTAGCATACAGTTACCCAAGTAGTGGTCATCGGTCAATTCTCGACCGCCCCTTCCACCGCAAGCTTGATAATTCCCAAACTAGAATAAAGTTAGACCGGACAATGGTTTTCAATCAAGTACTGACGCGCTAACATGACAGCCAAGACTTAACAAGAGATATCACTGCCTAGGCACAGAAGTAACAGGTTGTGTTTCTTTTTTTTTTAGAAATTCTGGAATATCAAGGAGTTTTCGAGGAAAAAATGCAAGATAAATCTGCATTATGTAGAAATCTGAGAAACCTAAAAAGTCTGCTTCGAACTCCACAACACAAATCGCACCCGAGTAAGGCAAGTGAGCCATAAGCTTCTTTACACTCCGTTCTATTCAAAACTAAAAAAAACAGCCAAATTATTGCCATGAAGTCCAACAACAAACCGATAGCTTCAGGTAAATTTACAGTTTAACACCAAAAGAAAATTGGGAGACTGGGAATATTTATTCAAATTAGGCGACAATTATCTTTATCGTATACTTATATACATACAGACAGACTCTTTCAACATTAATTGGTTGCACTCGGAACTACAGAAGGCAACGTTAAGCCCCAGTCAAACACGATTGTTTTCACGAGAGTAGTTCTGTAATATCACAAAGGAACATGTGGTAATCTCCAATTTGACGACGAATTCATGTTTCTGATATAAAACCTCAGAACAGGTTTTGAAAACGATAGACAACTCACGTCACCCCCCAATTAACTCAAAGTTGGATTTACCCTTTGAACCCTAGAGACGGCTTTTCCCTCCCAGGAACATGATGGGTCACACTTTAAGTATGATGGCTGCTTAGTTAAAGTGTGGGTAGACCAATCAATATTTTCAACGTGCAGCCCTAAGGCTGCACGTTGAAAATATTAATTGACCTTCCCCCAAATAATAAATATGGACTCTTCCAATTGACTCCATTGAACTGACATGTAAGATACCACCAGTGTTCAAAAGGTTAACACAAAATCAAACGTAATGACCCTAACCTGCCAGCGCTGTTCACAGAACTCGCCTTTCAAATTGTATTATTTTTTTCACTTTTTGGTCTGAAAAATATAGCTTATGCCCTCTCAAGGGAACGAGCATGTTTAACTCGTTCAGCTGAAAGGGGCGCAAATGATGGGTCATGAGCTATATTTTTGTGGCAAAGAAATGAGTGTTTTTAGTTAGTCCAGGTCATTCAAGAAAAGGAAACGTGACTGTACTGTTACACGACACTGCATATCGACTGGTAATCTTTCACGTAGTCCCAGGGCTTCATCATGGACTCCAAAACCCGACTGGACAAAAGATGAATGCGTCTCCCGAGAAACATCCTGGATCGAACAGCTATGCATTTATATACCTTTCGGTAATAAAAAAAACCCCTAGTAATTCTTGATTTTTTGTGAGTTTTTGACGGGTATGTTGTCACCAAGTAACGTCCAACTGGAAGTTGGGGGGGGGGGGGGGGGGGTACATTTGGACATTTTCAAAGTTTATCCAGAAGCATAATCTCCCAATTACATTTGATTTTTGTTGCAACGGTTTTTTCTTTCCGGCTTCTATACCACATCTGCCTAGGCTGCCAGAACTTTGTTTGCGAGGGTTTTATATCTTACTGTTGTTCGTTTTATTGTTTGTGAGTTGTTTGTTTGTTCTTGTGTCTGTACCCCGATGAATGTCTTCGACAGACCGTAAGCGTGGTTAAAATTGTTTTTTCCTGTCGCGTTTGATAAAAAATGTATTTCTGTTTGCTGTTTGGTTCGTAAAACGTAACGGTCATATCCGGCCAGCGTTGTTCATAATAAACATTGAAGTTTTAGTATTTTTTTAACTGGTTGAGAGCTAGATTATTTTTGGTGATCAGAATTTGTTCATCAAAATTTGTGTAATTACAAATTATTGGAGAGTACCCACGGGCACTCTCCAATAATTTGTAATAAAACAAATTTATATATAAACAAAATATTATACGAGTTTCACTGAATATGAAACATGAGCAAGGAAAATGTTGGCTTTTGCACTGGTATCCTCATTTTTTGAAAGCCCTTACAGTGGCTTTAGCACTCATCCAGTTAAAAACAAATTGTTAGTGAAACGAGCTCAACGTCAGGTATTTTGGGGAGAGGTGGGGGATGAAAAAATAGGTATTTGAACCCTTTACCTAATGTAAAGTCAAATTCCGACAGTACTTATAACAAAAATCGTCGTTAAAATTTTATTATTTTTTTCAACTTTTCCTAAAATAATGTAACATATTAGTAGTATGTCATGTACCCGGCCAGGGACCATTTGGATGCTCTTGTGAATGATCTCACGTGGCGTCATAGTCACGTGACCCAGTTACGGCATGTGTGTGTGTGTATGGGGGGGGGGGGGGGGGGAGGGTCGTAATAGCTCGCTTGAGCGGCCATGTTGTGACCATAGTGACACGTGGTGTAAGTGTGCAATGCGCAGCTCGTGCCGTTAGAGTGACACTTGTTTCCGCCTTCCGTTTTGTCTATGAGAGGCCGCAATCTTGGTGTCTATGGTGGCATATGGTTGCTCCATGACCCAAACCCCATAACAGGACTGGGTGAGCCCGGAGGGTGTGTTCGATTCAAGGGGAGTGAATCTAATTATCACAATCGACCCGAATCAAAATCCAAACGGTCCCTGTCCGGGTACATGACATACTATTCGTGTGACCCTACCCTCCGTCGTGTTCGTTGAGCTCACCCCAGTAGGGTAGGGTAGTTAGGGTCATAAGGCATAAGAATGAAAACTTTTTGTTATTTTAAATTATGTCCCCCCCCCCCCCCCCCCCCCCCCCCCCCCCCCCAAGTGTCGCTCCTATTTGTCTTAGGAAAAGAGCTAAGAAATTGTTTTCCAAGTATCGTCTTCCAGTTGTGTTAGTAGGAGGATGACCCCTTTCATCTTGGAATGGTATCATCTTATATGGGACTGACGACAACAAAAGAGACTATTCTATATTGTATTTTTTGTATTTTCAGGTCTCACTTGCCAAAATTTTCAACTTTACTCAAATTTTCGCATGTTTGTTTGTATACATTTAATGGTGTGTGCTTGAGATTTTGCGTGAGGGTGTGACAGTGAATGATAAAATCGTTCCAACATATATAGGATCCACCAAAGTACCGAGGTAATTTCTCCTGAATACAAAGGTAAGCGATTCAAGAACTGGTGGAGAATATCGTGCTAAATTATTAGGGATACCTCCAGGTAGTGCTGTGGTGTCATCATCACCACACGCCTCGACCTTTACATGAACGATGTTTTATGTAATGTACTTACTTTTATGTATTTAGTTATGTATATTGATATGTTGTATCGGTATTTATAGCCTATTTCAACACTATTTAATGTCATTTAACCCTTTACCTAACCTGAAAAGCAGACGACACCTGCAAAAATAATTCTTGAATAACTAATTTTTTTCATTTTTTGTCTCAAAAACATAGGTTATGACCCCTCGTTGGAACGAGCTCGACGAGCTCGTTCCAACGAGGGGTCATAACCTATGTTTTGGAGACAAAAAATGAAAAAAATAATGAAAATTAATTGCCGATTTTTGAGAATAGCGCTGGCCGGTTTTGGCCGTAACGTTAGGTAAAGAGATAAACTCGTACCATTTATAAAAGACATTGAAAAGACACACAAAAACCATCTCTACACCAGCATACCTAGGTACGTACCAGTTGACGTTCAGTTGGCTGCACCAGTAAGGGCGTAGGTGTGTATGTGTGTGTGTTTGTTTCCTCATCCTTGCATCGCTCATTGAGTCACCAACCAAATGTTGCATGTCGCTCAACACAAAACGCGAAATTTGATTATCTCCCTTGATTTGCAACTATCTGCTTTTCAGTTATATTTTGGAGGCAAAATTATATCGTTTGGTTATTGGGGAAAAAATGATTGCACGTGTCGTATTATAGCCGTGTTAGGTTAACCCTTTACCTAACACGAAAAACAGACGACACTTGCAAACAAAATTCTCGAATAACTAATTTTTTTCATTTTTCGTCTCAAAAATTTAGGTTATGACCCCTCATTGGAACGAGCTCGTTCCAAAGTGGGGGTCATAACCTATGTTTTTGAGACAAAAAAGGAAAAAATAATGAAAATTATTTGGCGATTTTTGTGAATTGTGCTGACCGGTTTTGGCCGTTACGTTAGGTAAAAGTTTAAGTGCTGATGGAGGTGTAATATAGTACCGGTTAACCCTTTATCCAACGTAACGTGACAAATCCGGCCAGTGCTATTCACAAAAATCACCATGTCATTTCCTTTATTTTTTCATTTTTTTGGTCCCAAAAACATAGCTTATGACCCTTATTAGAGCGAGCTCGTTCCAATGAAGGTTTATAAGCTATGTTTCTTACGAAAAACTGAAATAAATGAGTTATTCAAGGATTTTGTTTGCAAGTGTCGTCTGCCCATCGTGTTAAGCAAAGGGTTAACATACATGCCATTCAGTATAACATATTAGTGTATCATATCAAAATATTTTAAATTTCATTATTTTTATTGGAATTAAAAGTATTATCGTGCAGCGACTGCTGGTACTCCGGGCTGCCTTTCCCCAAATGGGAACGGCCTCCACCGTGTTATCGTAATTTCAAAACATCAACGCATTGGGTTGTTAACATAGAGCGTATCGATAATTTTTGATAAGTCTCAAGGATGAGTCTATTACAGATAACATGAGTACGCCACCGAAGATAACCGACATTACTGATAAATGTAGTTCCGTTGGTCTATTCCATATATGTAATGATACCAGTTTCACACAATTGCAAAATATAATCTTGTAAAAATACGGATAAAATTGACTCACAACAAGCGGACATGGCTTAGTTAACCCATTGCCCAACACCACTAGAGGGCGACACTTACATAAAAAAGTTTAGAATTAGTGAAAAAAAAATCCACTTCTTGCCTCACACTCATAGCTGACGACACAAAGAGCTCGCTCCGATGAGGGTCATATGCTATGTTTCTTAAGGCGAACAAAAAAGTTTGAAACGTGATTTTTTTTGTAAAGATGTGCTAAAAGTTTGAGCTTGATATAAGTTTCAGTATTTTTAACCTTTTACCCAACGCAGACGATATCAAAATTTATTATTTTAAATATCATTTTTTTTAAATTTTTCTAAAAATTTCAACAAAACCATATCATGTGAACCCTCGTTGGAACAAGCTCGACGAGCTCGATCCAACGAGGGGTCACATGGTATGGTTTTGTTGAAATTTTTTGAAAAAATAACATTTTTTTAACTGCTGAATTTGCATATTACGCGGGCGGATGCGGGCGATTCGTTGGGTAAAGGGTTTAGTTTAGGGTTTAGTTTAAACAAGATTTATTCAAAGAACATGCTATATGTTACAAAACTGAACAACAACAACAACAACAACAACAACAACAACAACAACAACAACAACAACAACAGCAACAACAAAAAAGTAACAGCAAGCACAGGGCACCGCATTTATATAACATAGATTCAACACTAAACAATTTGCTAATTGAAGGAGGGATTTGATAGGAAGCTTGGAGCTTAGGTGAGTTATCTCCCTAAAGGGTAAAGGGGGGGGGGGGGCTGTGTTGGGGGGGGGGGGGGGGGGTATACCGCTGTATCGGTTCGGTTTTCGGTATCTGACTTGAATGATATTTGCTAATAGTCCCCAAAGGGAATTTACTCCAGGAAATACAGAATACGTTGTCCTTGTATCATTGTTTCACAGCGCCATAAATGCCACTGCCGATGAGCTCATCATTGGCATTGTTTTATCAGCACAAATAATGCATACTTTGTGACTTGTTTCAAAGACACCTTAATCTTTTAACCCTTTACCTAATCGCCCGCATCCGCCCACGTAATTTGCAAATTGAGCAGTTGAAAGAAATTATTTTTTCCAAATATTTCACCAAAACCGTATCATGTGACCCCTCATTGGAACGAGCTCGCTGAGCTCGTTCCAATGAGAGGTCACATGATACGGTTTTGGTGAATTTTTTTTAGAAATTTAAAAAAATAGTAATTAAAATAATAAATTTTGATATCGTCTGTGTTGGGTAAAGGGTTAAGGCCTAGTTCAGGTTTTTGCTATCTCGGAACATGTTCCCGTAGCATGCTACCATTATGAGATTCTGCTGACAATAGACAATTCACTTGAGCAACACCAGAGCAGTGATTTCTGAAGTCTCGACTGTCTTAACAGTCAGAAAATGTTCAGCAGGGAGGCCGACCACAAGGTCTTTATCCTGTCAATATATTAATATCGTGAATTCCGAGACTTCTCGATTTTTAACTGTGCATCTTTTTGGGGGTTGGTGGGGTGGTTGGGAGTTGTGTGGTGGTGGAAGGGTGGTGGTGGTGGTGGTTGTGTTGTTTCTTTAGGTGGAACTTTTCTCTTCTACATAAGCATCAACTCACAACTTGTACACCAGTGGTAGGGGATGTATGGAGCGGGATTCCATGTGTTACGCGAGTTTCCACAACTCGGCATGGTACCACTGGGTCACGTGACTACGACGTAAAATACAATTCCCCGCCCACAGTGTCCCCAATGAGCCCCGTTCCATACATCTACTTCTTACATCCCATTATCTTCCCTCGATAACTGGAACAATTCTTGTTTGTGTGCTTTCATCTTCCGTCATAGCACTTCTAGAAATCCCTCTCAGTATCTCCCGGTAGTCTTTCTTCTACCATAACTTCAATTATCTGTTCTTTGATGGGCTTTCGTGGTGTTCACCAAATACTATAGCCTACTAATATCGATGGCTTGTGCCATGGCGACCACTATTTCTTCTCTTCTAAAGCCTTTCACCATTATTACTCACTCGTAACACTCCTACAGATTTGTTAGCTATATCTGATCATGCTTCGGCCTTTGCTCTCGGGCAAGTTTTTAGCAGGCTCAATCAGATCTCCCCATCCATCTAAACCCATATCAATGTATATAAAGTTCTTTGATCTAGTGCATGCTAAGGCACCTTATATATAAGAGACAGTCTGTTGATCGTTCCGAGATGTGCTTATATGATATTTAACAATATAAACGAACAGCATATATATAATGCAGTACATGAACACATGCTTGAAAGACCGATGTCTTTTTATGTGAAAATGCACAATGTGTTACAAAATCATGCAGCACAAGGTTTGTACAGCGAAAAGAGATTCGAAAGGCATAGGCAGATCATAGACGGGATTCCTTCGGAGTGTAGGACTAGTGTTTGATGGGATGTGCTTTTGTGCAAGTATACAATGTGCGCGAAAAAGACATAAGGCATATAGGCACATGCTAGGTGAAGGGCCTCCGAGAGCGGGGACGGGGTTCAGGGCTCTGAGAGCTATGAAGGCGCGAAGCGATAAACGGGGAGTCGGGGTGTCCTCCCCCCAGAATTTTTTTTTCAAGTTAGTGCCAGGAGAAGAATTATCCTGCATTTCATGACAATATCTACTCAATTAGTTCCATACAATAAGGGCAATTAATTACCCGTATTTCTGTGTGTGTGGTGCATTTTTTCTTCAAAGATAATCGTGACCACCACGATGCAGGAAAGACCAGTGGAAAACCAACAAACTGGAACAAGAGTTTTTTTTATGTGAATGGATCCTGGTCAGTAATGTAACTACGTACTCTTGCCACCTCACCAGCGCCGGAGGCCTGTACCAAAAGCTTTCACACGACTTGCAGCTTTTTAAAACACCAAACATCCTGTGACAGTTGCCCCCTTACCCCCACCCCCACCCCCACCCCCCACCCCACTCCCTCTCGGCGCCTTGATTGTGTGCTAGTGCACATGTAGCACACAGGCATATACAATGAAACGGGATTATATAGGCATAGATAGACAATAGAATGGATTCCATAAGTAGGATTCAGATAGTTGATTCCATGAAATTTTTTTACCATTTTAGTTAATCAAGACAGTCAGTTTAGCAAAACTAAGTGTCTTCTTTCTATTCGTGTTGGATAAACCAATACACAGTACAATCTACGTGGACTAGTCGTATAATCCACGCGTGGGTAGTGATGTCCATTTATTCGTTTACCGTGTAATAAAAATCATCAGCAGCAAAATTTTAATTAATGAAGCACCGGATTGTACCCGGTGCTTCACTAATTAAATTTTTGATGATTATTCCTATAAGTAATGTTTTGAATCTAATATTATTGCGTCTGCGGAAATATTGCCCACTCGTGGAAAGTGACCGGTCCATGGCGGCCGTACTGTAGTTATTCAAATATTAAGTATTCAATTGAATGAGGTGTGCTGTACTTGCGTTCTTTCAACTCACTGAATATGACCACAGGTGTCGCGATACCTTTCCTGATCTAATGTCCTCTCTATTACGCGGTTAGTTTCATCTCGTTCGTATATAATTGCATATTAATGACCACAATAAGCCCGTAGGAATTCTGCCTGTGGTCAAATATTTATGAGTTATAAATTATTTCGATTTTTACGTTTTTAATATGTAATAATGAAGTCTATGTCCGGAGTGAATATACGTAGAAATATGTCATTTTGACATTATTTCAAAACTCCGAGCTTTTTGTTTATACCCATTGTTCCGGGGGGGGGGGGGGGGGGGGGGGTGGTTCCGCAAAAAATGCCAGGATACAAGGTCTTTCTGTCCGAGCCCCAAAGTGCAGTTTTTGCCGGTGTCATGCAATTTTTTGCCAAATATCATTTTACGGACAAGTAATTACAACCAAAGTGAATTCAAGTGGCCAGACTCATCAGTTAGAACAGAATAGAGCATTGATAATGTGTTGGGGGCTCCATGTTAGAATTTTTTCCCCATGTTTTACACTTCATTAGGGGGTGGGTCCTGTTCTGAGTCTGGCAAAAATTTGCAAAACAAAAAAGTGATTCCCAGCTATTTGGTCATGATTTTCACTCCTTTATGTTTCTACTAAGGTAGTCTGCCTCTTATTAGTGCTTTGTAGCTCCTATTATTTGATTCTTCTGTAAGTCTCAGGGTGCCTCATGCCATTGGTCCAGTGTGCTTCCATGTATGGAATAACTGGAAAGATTGATAGAATAAAAATCTTGATTGTGGAAAACGCTTCAAGGTAAATATGATTCTAGTGACACTAACATAAAAAAATAAATAAGAGGCAATTTATATCAGACAAGCCACCCTGGCATGGGTCAAAAAACTTTAGTATTAGGTCTCTCTCAGACCAGCTGTACAAACTAAACATTTAACCGAAAAGTAATGAAATGAAAAACAACTATTTCTTGTGGACAGTTGAAGATATCCAGGTGGGAACAATATATTTTGGGCAGGGTTTCTTGGTGTGTGATTCGACTGGAGTCTGAATACCATAGACATGTTGTACATCGGGATCGGGATAAGGGTTGTGTTGCTTGGAACATGAATGAGGCCGATTCCAGTGGTTACCTGGGGTTCTGATGCTGCATTTCCGTTGTGGCTTCATATGCAGAGGGATTGTTTTGGGGCCATCTTTGGCTAGGGATGCCTTGGATGCCCAAGACCAGGACTGGGATATCGGACAAGTTGGTTTGCGGCACCTTTCATGTTTGGGGAAAGTATTTATTTATTTATTTATTTATTTTTAGGTAATTTGAATACTTCGTTAAACAGATTTTATAAATTGGTGGTGGGTCCCCAATTGTCTTTGAGGAGAAACTGTGCGGGAGGGGTGGGTGTCCAAGACATGACTGGCAAAAATTTGCATTCCGTGGGTGGTGGGTCCCCAAAAAAAAAAGAAAATGTAAAAAATTTCCACTTTGTGTCCGTAAGTTTTTGTCTGACCCCTCCCCAGATTGTTCACCCTAAAAAGTGTCGTCTGCTTTTCATGTTAGGTAAAGGGTTAAAAAATATTCTGGAAGGGACAGTGTATTATTATATGTCACAACGCACCCTGTTGATATAATGAATAGAAAAATAGGTACAGAACATCAGAAGATGGCGAAAGCGCCGCATTTTCTTATTTTTAAATGTGTTTCAACAGATAATAACAGATAATAACAGTCAAATGTTCAAAATGATTGGGAAAAAAGAGTAAAAGCCAGCTTCTGTATTTTCATACTACTCAACATGAAAATATGTGAGGTTTGTGAGGTGTTGCGCACGTCGATGATAGAAATAATTCACTCACATTTCGAAATTTCAATTTTTTTTACCCTTAGTGTTGAATTCACTGACAGCTTTAGCAAATTAAGGGGAACTAATATATTTATTTATTGACGTTTAAGGTCACATATTTATGCACAATGGCTAATCATGACCGTGACAGTTTTACGAGTGGAGGAAGTCGGAGTACCCGGAGAGAACCACCGAGCAACGACGAGCAGCTGCCAGCTCCCCAACATCGTAACTCCGCACACAGGCAGGGTTAGATTGGTTGAAGACATGCGTACCATCGACGTGCAGTACGCCTTGTACACGGCGTCATCGTGCCCGCACGCGGGCAATGGAGATGAAGTATTGCTTGAAGGCGATAGAACCATTATTGGTTTCGAAAACAACTAAAATAGCCTGAAAAATATCCTCTTTTTCAGCAAACAGTTTATCAGGTCCTGTGTTGACATTACGGGGAGGGAAGAAATAACTCTTTGAGAGATATCTTGTGAAAAATCGAATAGACGAGAGATGGAATTCAAGAAGGTTCGGGAACGGGAGTAACCCTGCCATTTTACCGGCATTTTGAGATATTGAAGGAAGGGACACAACTCTAATTCTTTTTTGTTGACAGAACTGATTCCTCATAAAATCAACTCAGGATAATACCAGCTTTTTGCAGTGATTCTTATTAGAAAGCTCGAGAACTCTCTTAGGAACTACATAAAAGGGTGGTATTATCGATGCAGGAAAAATGAGGAAAAGATGTCCGATAGTCAGAACTTTATCCGATTGGTATTGCATGTGCGTAATACCGAAGTGACAAATCGCGAAGTCTTGAGAAATATATATATAAAAAACCCTTCAACTCATAATGCTTATGATATAAACATTACTCTTCAAGTTTTAAATTCATCCTCTATATACCGTAGACAGCCAATACTACTGCCATCTTTTAAAACATCCCTGACTTAAATCCTCATGAAAATCGACTTTCGATTAAGTTACCTCCCTTACAATTATAAGACGAGCGAGGAAGGTCCAGTTAAGAAGCAAGTAATTGCTGAGAAAACGCCCATAGCAGTAGAAAATAAAGAAAAGTTTCCTTTTATCACTTTTAATAAACGAAAACAACAGACAGCTCTTAGAGCTGTCTGTTGTTTTCGTTTATTAAAACTTACAAAAGGAAACTTGTTTTTTTTATGGCAAGCTAACTAGAAGCAACTACTTCACAGATAATCCGTCATTAAGAATACCACACCTACCAACACTAAGTAACAGCCCACTTTGGCTCTTTGTTTAGCGGTTGTGTTTTTAAGTAATCAGCAAGTTTTTTTTCCTCCCAGGAAAAAATTATCAAATCTCACCTCCTGGTTATTTATTATTATTTATTTATTGGTGTTTAAGGTCACACATTTCTCTACAGTGGCCAATCATGACCACGACTGTTTTACGAGTGCAGAAAGAGTACCCGGAGAGAACCACCCAGCAACGGCGAGCAACTGTCACATCCCCCAACATACTAACTTCAAACAAGCAGGGTTAGCATTGGTTGAAGACAGGTTCACCATCGACGTGCAGTACGCCTTAGTACATAACGCCACCGTGCCCCCACGTGGGCAGTATGGGTGAAGTGTCTTGCCCAAGGACACAACGCGGTTGCCGTAGGTGGGATTCGAACTGAGGATCTCTCGTCTTTCAGTCTGCATCTCTACCTACCGTGCCATCGTTCTCCCTTCACCTCCTGGACTTTTATATTAATGGAAAGGACCAGAGTATTATTTAACATTATCACTGGGAGACAAAATGTCGCCCAGTGATGAATATTTGTCTCCCAGTAAGAGTAGTTTTCAAGGTACTGGGCGACAAGGTATTTTTGTACAAAATAAATGCTACCAAAGCTTTCTCTGTTACAGTTGTGTTTTTTTATGTTGTAGTGTACAAGTAATGAAGTGAATTTATTGTAATTACTGGGAAAGTTTTTTGCATTTAATTTTGTATATGTACACATGCAGTACACGACTACACTCGCATCACCCATGTTTGACTTTGAATTTAAACATTCAAACTCAAACATGGGTGATGTTTTTGTACATGTAAGAATGTGTGATTTCATTTTGTTATTTGTAATGACATTTATGCAACTATCAGTATTATTTCTTTTTAAAAATATTGGTAATATTAAATTTTGTATTTAGACTGAAATGCATCACCAATTTTGAATCAGTTGAGAACTTACCATTTTTGAGAAACCATAATGTAATGGGTGGGTGCCTATTAGAGATCTATGTCGCCCAGTAGACCCTTCACCCAACGTAACGGCCAAAACCGGCCAGCGCTATTCTCAAAAATCGCTAATTAATTTTCATTATTTTTTCATTTTTTCTCTCAAAAATATAGGTCATAACCTATGTTTTTGAGACAAAAAATGAAAAAAAATAGTTATTCAAAAGTGTCGTCTGCTTTTCATGTTAGGTAAAGGGTTAAAAAATATTCTGGAAGGGACAGTGTATTATTATATGTCACAACGCACCCACTGTTGATATAATGAATAGAAAAATAGGTACGGAACATCAGAAGATGGCGAAAGCGCCGCATTTTCTTATTTTTAAATGTGTTTCAACAGATAATAACAGTCAAATGTTCAAACTGATTGGGAAAAAAGAGTAAAAGCCAGTTTCTGTATTTTCATACTACTCAACATGAAAATATGTGAGGTTTGTGAGGTGTTGCACACGTCGATGATAGAAATAATTCACTCACATTTCGAAATTTCAATTTTTTTTACCCTTAGTGTTGAATTCACTGACAGCTTTAGCAAATTAAGGGGAACTAATATATTTATTTATTGACGTTTAAGGTCACATATTTATGCACAATGGCTAATCATGACCGTGACAGTTTTACGAGTGGAGGAAGTCGGAGTACCCGGAGAGAACCACCGAGCAACGACGAGCAGCTGCCAGCTCCCCAACATCGTAACTCCGCACACAGGCAGGGTTAGATTGGTTGAAGACATGCGTACCATCGACGTGCAGTACGCCTTGTACGCGGCGTCATCGTGCCCGCACGCGGGCAATGGAGATGAAGTACCTTGCCCAAGGACACAACGCGGTTGCCGCAGGTGGGATTCGAACCGAGGACCTCTCGGCTTGCAGCCTGCACCTCTACCTACTGAGCCACCGCGCTCCCTAAGGGGAACTAACTAAATTGTGTTCATGTGTAATGAAATTGCGGAGGGAAATGGGTTTACAAGTAATAAATTACAAGCTCTTTAACGCATAAAATCAGTTAATTATCAGTTAATTATATCAGTAATCAACGAGGCCGATTCATGCCGCGGTTTACAGCGAATATTAAATCATAACTTAATGGCTTAGCGGCTCTTTTGTGCACATCCTTTTAATTAGATGCAACCTGGACATTGAGATCAAATGTGAATATGTCAAGTTTGAGAAAAAAACACTTCATTAAAACCCTTTACCTAACATGAAAAGCAGACGACACTTGCAAAAATAATTCTTGAATAACTCATTTTTTGTCTCAAAAACATAGGTTATGACCCCTCGTTGGAACGAGCTCGACGAGCTCGTTCCAACGAGGGGTCATAACCTATGTTTTTGAGACAAAAAATGAAAAAAATAATGAAAATTAATAGGCGATTTTTGAGAATAGCGCTGGCCGGTTTTTCCCGTTACGTTAGGTAAAGGGTTAAAATCGAAAAGAAACTTGGGATCCATGCGGGTAGCACACAACGTAACCGCAACGTTGTTAGTTATGAGGAGGTTGTGTCGAATCACAGCGTTTCCACAACATCTCTATGGCGTTAACCCTTTACCTAACATGAAAAGCAGACGACAATTGCAAACAAAATTCTTGAATAACTATTTTTTTTTCATTTTTTGTCTGAACAATGAGGGGTCATAACCTATGTTTTTGAGACAAAAAATAAAAAAATAATGAAAATTAATTGGCGATTTTTGAGAATAGCGCTGGCCGGTTTTGACCGTTAAACAAGAAGTTGTTCAATGGCACAAGATTATTTTCACTACATTCCCACAACGTCGTGTAACAAGTCGTTAACCCCTGTGGGATATAGGTCCAACTTTCGGCCATTTTTACTACATTAAAACAGGTGCCTCAACATGCTGTTCATGGAGAAACTTGCAAGTTAGTGCCTCGGCATTTGTTTCTTGGCAACCCTTGCTAATAAGACTTGACAAGAAACCAGGGGCGGGGGAACGATTTTCAAAGTGGGGGTGCTGGATCAGGCGATCAATGGTCATCGGTACGGCGGGCCGACCATAGTTCGGCCCGTCGTATGAAAATTTAAATTCCAGGGTCCCAAAACCCCCATTTCCATGCATCAGAGCGGATATTTTGAGATTTTTCTGGAGAAGTATTTGAAAGATTTCACACTTTGAGAACCGTTAAAAAAATTGTCGAGATTTTCATACCTACGCCAATGCTTTTCACTCTCTGATTGATAAACAGCCTTCATGTTTCACCAGTCATTGGTTGTGTTAAAATATATGCGTACAAAAAACATGGCCCGGCAAAACAAGTGGGGGCTGAAGGCCAAGCCGCCAGCCGCCCCCCCCCCCCTCCCCCGTTCCACCGCCCCTGGAAACAACTGCAGAGTCGCAACAATGTGGCTATAACTTGACATTAGAAGCTGTTAAATGTTGTAAGACCGATTGTGGCTGTGTCGTCACAATGTATTCAGGACGTGGTTACAACCTCAAGTAAGAAGCTTTTGACCTTAGTTTTATTGCCAGCGTAATGAAAAGCTTTGTCGCAACCTCACTGGGAGACCAGTGTTTTACTGTCGAACAACGTAATAATCAATGTTTGAACAACAACAAAAAAAACCGCAACGTTTCCACCATGTTGTTTCAACCAAAGACACTGCTTTTAGACATAATGCTCCCGCCTCCGAAGACACTGTTTTCGAACATAATGCCCCCTACCCCCCCCCCCCCCCACGCGCCTACTCGAACACTCACACATGCACTTTTTTCCCGCAGAGTTGATACATGATAATGCGATGAGTTTTACCATTTGAACAGGGGCACGGAAGTACTTCAGGGCAGGGGACTCAGACCCTGGGAAAAGGACATTTACTCGCAATAGCAGCCCCGCCATGACATGCCGAAGCATGTATGTCTCGAAGGCTGAAGACCCGAGAAGGGGGGGGGGTGAATAGGTGCCACCCTCCAATCGGGAGGAGGCGCGTCCTCCCAAACTCCCCCATTGAATTTTAAAAGAACCCAGGGCGGATTTGGAGTGTATGTTTGCTCAACTTCGCGAATAAATCATTGAGCAAAATTGAATGACGAATCTGAGAAGGGCATTGTCTGCCTCCTCTCGCTGCCTCTCTGCCCCTGCGCTTCCTGCGTCCCCGAATTTGAGAGTATGGACATGTATCAATACACAGATTCTATAGTTCTACATTATCAACAAATGTAAACAAATTTAATTGTAACTGGCCAATAAATTCCAACTTCGATCGGTTGGTTCAGTCTGTGTCTTCTACTTCAACCATCTCCCAACCAGAACGCTAGCCACCCGGTTTGGAAAACGCCTGAAACTGATGAAATCGTCCGAACACTTACTAGATTGTCATACACAAACTGAACAAAGAGACAAGTGGGTATAAGTACGGTTGCTGATATACGATTATAATACATGACGTGACACTAAAGTACGCGTTACTGTGGTAAACAAGCTCTGTTTTACAAGTGAAATAGGATCCTGTTACCAATGCCTGTAGTGGAAGTCCTCTAAAATGGGCAACATGAGTCTAAACGATATGCTGAGGTTGACTTTATATCCATGTCCCGGTCACGATTAGCCATTGTGCAGAAATATGTGGCCTTACCCACAAATAAAATAAGCCCCGAAAACGTCCTGGCCACGCTCCTGAATGAACGGAAGAGAAAGGTGAAAATAGGTATTTGTTGTTTTCAAGAGAAGTGATTATTCAATAGATCAACTGAATCATATATATATATATATGTTCCAATGAAATCCTAGCCCTCTGATTGGACGAGAGCTCGTTTAGTTTTTTCTATGTTTACGACTCAAGTGGCTTTATTACCGTCTGACGTCACCAAGTGAAATATTTGAAATGATGGTAACAATGGTAGGAGATTCTAAGTGCATACTGCCTATAAAAACAATTTTTTCGAGGCCAGTGATCATTCTATGAATGTGTACCCATAACCCACTTATAAAAGAGTCTAGGTTACTCCATCTCAGTTCAAAAACTTGTTCATGATTTGAACTGTAATGGAATAACTTTATTCAAGTTCTTGATTTTTTGTTGTCCAGTGACTTCGTGAGGGGGGTGTGGGGGGGGGGGGGGGGGGGGGGGTACACGAGAGGTTTATTTACTAAATTTGTTTTCGTTAAAGTTGCCTTGTTCATTCAAGTTGCCTTGTTCATTTCGCGATGTGAATTTTGGGTTGTACGTAGGGTCTTATTGGAACACATACATTATTGTGATGAATTGACGGTAACAAGGGCTAAGGTTTTCAGCTCAGAGCGTATGTTCAACCGAGACGCGAAGCTTCGTGCCGCAAACTTCAGACCGTATTGCCGTCAATTCATCACAATAACTTATAATATTTACTAAACTCAACGATTCATTTGTAAATAAAGGCAGTGACTGGACTTACTTGGCTATCTGGGAAAGGCTGATATCAAACAAATGCGTAATCATAATTTGTTATATTATCAGTGTGTACACCTTGTCGCAATATTGACGTTGAATCAGCTTTATTCTAATAAAATCAGAGGTATACAATTCTTATGTTTAACCCTTTATCTAACACGAAGCACAGGGGCAGAGAGAGAGCAGCTGCCTCTCTGCCTATGTGCTTCCTGCGTCGGGGACGCAGGAAGCACAGGGGCAGAGAGGCAGCTGCCCTCTCTGCCTTCGGACCAGGTGGCGAGAGGGGGCAGACAATGCCCTTCTCAGATTCGTCATTCAATTTTGCTCAATGATTTATTCTCGAAGTAAAGCAAACATACACACCATATCCGTCCTGGGATCTTGCACTTGCCAATAAAACTCTTGAATAGCTATTTTTTTTTTTTTGCATCAAAAACATAGCTTAGGACCCATCATTGGAACGAGCTCAATGAGCCCGTTCCATTGAGGGGTAATAGACTATGTCTTTGGGACAAAAAATTAAAAAATACTAAAAATTGAATGGCGATTTTGTGGATAGCGCTGGCCGGCTTTGGCCGTTATGTTAGGCGAAGGGTTAAATAGTGGTCCTCAGTTTTGAGTGAGTTAACGTAATTACCGTAACAATTTTGCGTCACTAAGTTGGAAACTTTTCAAAAGGGAGCACAACTCCCCTGATAATATTTACTTCATAAAAAGTAATGTGATTTGACAGTGTTCAATTAGTTCCAACCGAAATAAATAAATAAATAAATAAATAAATAAATAAATAAATAAATAAATAAATAAAAAACTAAAATGTCTTTTCAGTGAATAGATAATGTTAAAGACAACCCATTTTGTATATTAATGAAAGTGTCAATGACACTGTAGCTCAACTAGTTAAGACATGTACATGTATAGTATGTGACACAGCAATGACAAACATCTAGGCAATGACCTGATAACAAAGGTACATATAAAGTATTGTAACGGTCTGTATATAAATACTGACCGTAGCCTGTAACAAATGTATAGGTAAAGTATTGTAAACAGTCAGATGCTAAACTAGAAAAGAAATCTTTCGAGTCCCAGAATGGGTCTGACTGAACCCCAAAATATTTGTTCTCATAGCACAGCGGTAACAAAGGCACCCCAAAGCACACTCGTTCCTGTCCCAAGGGGAAAACAAAGGTACCCAAGAAGTTTCGTGAAGATCAGTTCATAAATACGAGCTGTATAGAAGTTGCGACAAAAAACTGATTGTACCTAATTTCGGTACAAAATGGCAACTGGCAGCCATCTTGAATTTTGGACTGCACCCAGAAACACTTGTTCTCGTCCCAAGGAGATAACAAAGGTACCCAAGAAGTTTCGTGAAAATCGGTTCATAAATACAGCCTCTAGCCCGAGCCGTATTGACATGTGCACTTACAGTGTATAAGTAGCAGTGAATAAAAAAGTTCATCTAATTTGCATAATTTCTGTACGAGAAAAAAAACCCCGTACTATATGTGATGTATTCCGTGTTACTAAACATTCATACAAAAATTTATTCAAATCAGAACTAATTTTGTACAAAATGGCTGCCATCGGCCATCTTGAATTTCGGACCGGACCCAAAAACACTCGTTCTCGTCCCACGGTGATACCAAAGGTACCCAAGACGTTTCGTAAAGATCGGTTCATAAATACGGCCTCTAGCCCGAGCCGTATTGGCATTTGCAATTACAGTGCTGAAAGTAACACTAAATACGTCAAAGTTAGTCTAATTTGCATAATTTACGCACGAGAAAAAACCCGTGTTATATGTGATGTATCCCATGGTACTAAACATTCATACAAAAAATTATTCAAATCAGCGCTTTCATATGGAAGTTCTGCGCAAAAATCTGATTGCACCTAATTTTGTACAAAATGGCTGCCAGCGGCCAACTTGAATTTCAGATCGGACCCCAAAACACTCGTTCTCGTCCCACGGTCATAACAAAGGTACCCAAGAAGTTTCGTAAAGATTGGTTCATAAATACGGCCTCTAGCCCGAGCCATATTGAATTGTTGACAGACGGGCGATTGGCCATGGCATAAGCTCAAATTTGGCTTCGCCAAAGTTGAGCTAAAGATTATTTGGAATAAAAGTTCAAATACTGTACAGTGACTGTTGGCACGTGACGTGGCTAATAATGTGGACTGTAATTACCTCCTTATACCGACTATTTTTTTTTTACATACTTAACCCCTTGAACACTGATGGTATCTTCCACGCCAGTACAGTGTCCTCAATTGGAAGAGTCTATATTCGTTACTCGGGAGAAGACCAATCAAGATTTTCAACGTGCAGCCTTATAGGGCTGCACGTTGAAAATATTGATGAGTCTACCACACAAATTCCCTGTGCAACGGTCTAGTTTATGAATTCTGGTCGTATAACGATCCTGGACCGTAAAAAGGGCATTTGGGGGCGCGGTGGCTCAGTAGGTAGAGGTGCAGGCTGCAAGCCGAGAGGTCCTCGGTTCGAATCCCACCTGCGGCAATCGCGTTGTGTCTTTGGGCAAGACACTTCACCCCCCATTGCCCACGTGGGGGCACGATGACGCTGTGCACTAAGGCGTACTGCACGTCGATGGTGCACCTGTCTTCAACCAATGCTAACCCTGCTTGTGTGGAGTTAGTATGTTGGGGAGCTGACAGTTGCTCGCCGTTGCTCGGTGGTTCTCTCCGAGTACTCCGGCTTCCTCCACCCGCCGTGGTCATGATTAGCCATTGTGCAGAAATATGTGACCTTAAACCCCAATAAATAAATAAATAAATAAATAAACAAAAAGGGCATTTCGGGCTCAAAGGTTTGATAAGAAATTGCGGTAATTAATAAATGATAGAAATCGTTCGTGAAGCGAATGTCGTCTGCCACAGGCATCAACGACACAAGATGGAGTTTTTCAAGTATTTTACGAGTGGCGTTAGTCGCCTGGACTCTACCTGTGATGTATTCTATATTCATACCACGATTAAACTTAATTTAAGCGAATGAAGCTTAGTTTCAGAGAATGCCTGTATTCTATCGGGTAACGTGGAATACACATAACATTCGTGGTATAAAAAGACGTCTTGGCAAGATAATCCCAGAGATTGAAGATTATCCACCAGATAAGATCTAGATAGTAATCTCACGTGACAATAATATAGGGCGGGCGTTTCATATGGCTGTCGTCGTATTTATTCCAACTGCTAATACTAGGCTAGGCACAGAAAAAATTTAGAACTTATACTAATAAAGAACGGGACCATTTCATTAAATATCTCAGCAGCGCATCTATTCTAAATTGGAAGTCTGCAATTCCGTCCAGCTAGAAATTCGAGCTTTGATTATCTCCCTTGATATGCAATATACTACTTTTCTGTCGCATGGTCGGGGGCTTCCGTCCTGGGTTGGGTGGGCCCGCTACTTCAGAATAACCAGACTGTACACAAGATGACCAAAGTTAGGGCGAGAGATCTGAATCATATTCTTGGCAAGATATGTGTCTGGCTCATATATCTTGCCTCTCGGGTGAGATTCTCAGATCTCACACCCGTACCTATCAAAATCGAAGATAACAATATAGTCCTCAGCTGAACAAAGAACTTGGAATGAACTCCGCCAATCTATCCAATCGGATCGGCTCTGGTATCAAAAATAGCTAAACATTTGAAAATGAAGAACCCGAGGATTTTATTGTTCTCAATAACCTTACCATAATTGACATTTCTTTGCAACTTCTGGATGCGTTCCTCATTTTTATTTAATAAATAGGCGAAAAATTTATTTTGTTTTTCAAAAATTCAAGCAAATCGTACCTTGTGTGAAAGGATTCACTCTAAAATCAGTTGGGTTAAAATCAACCCAAATCAACTGGGTTGAGTGAATATGAACCCAATTGGGTTCATATTGACTCAACCCAGTTGAATTGGGTTGATTTTAGAGCGAAGGCGCCATCTACAATGCTAAAGCTCTGTAGATGGCGCCTTGTTTCACCCAAGGGTCGAAATCCACTAGAAGAATGCCTCAGTTATTGCAGAACTTGTTAACAATAGTATTAGGGCATTTCCTTATCTGGTTCTGTGGAGAAACTGAGGCATTCTTCTAGTGGACTCAGTGGCTCAGTGGTGGACTGTTGGACTTCTATGCTAGAGGTCCCGAGTTCGATCCCCGTCCGGGACGACCCGCGTTGTGTCCCTGGGCAAGGCACTTTATCTCGGTTGCCTACACGGGGACACGGTGACGCCGTGTACTAAGGCGTACTGCACGTCGATGGTGCACACGTCTCCAATCGCTATAACCCTGCTTGAACGGAGCTTGAACAGAGTTAGAATGTTGATGAGCTGACAGTTGCTCGTCGATGCTCAGTGGTTCTCTCCGGGTACACCGGCTTCCTCCATCCGTAAAACTGTCACGGTCGCGATTAACCAGTGTGCATAAGTATGTGACCTTAAACACCAATAGATATAAATAGAAAACTAGAATCAAGGAAAACGGGATCCGGTGCTTCGAGTGCATGCAAATAGTCTATAGTAAGCAATATAATTATAAAAGATTAGTTGATTCTGGTTTTATACTGGTGTTGTAGTCACGATGCTGAAAGTGATCTCACAAACTGCAAAAAATATTATTGTTATTTAACCCTTTACTTAACGTAACGACCAAAACCGTTCAGCGCTATTCTCAATAATCCCCAATTAATTTTCATTATTTTTTTATTTTTTGTCTCAAAAACATAGGTTATGACCCCTCGTTGGAACGAGCTCGTCGAGCTCGTTCCAACGAGGGGTCATAACCTATGTTTTTGAGACAAAAAATAAAAAAAAATAGTTATTCAAGAATTATTTTTGCAAGTGTCGTCTGCTTTTCAAGTTAGGTAAACGGTTAAATAAAACTTGAGGTTTCTTTTATTCAAGCAAAGTACCAAGTTCTTTTTAATACCACCAATGCCGATATTTTCTACTTTTTCAAACTCAGACTAGATTTTATTTCAGCTATTATTTTGCAAATACTTTTCAGCCACAACTGTCTAAAACAACGCAGTTTCTTGTGTTATCAAAAGTCGTGTTAGATAAAGTTAGGTAAACTAATTTTGTCATTGCAACTTATCGTTTTAACCTCCAGATAACCCTGAGTCAAATTTAGATTTGAAGAATGATAGGAAATAGAAAGATCGTTGGTTTAAAAAAAACATTACACTATCAACAACTACACCGCTCCCAATGAGAAGCGATACAACGCAACAGATTTTGGTATGAAAATCAGGGATGGCATCTGGTGAGTGGGGGCTTGGGGTGGTTAGGGTGCCTGGCCATCCCTTGGGATGAGAACTCCTTCCTTTATTGTGGGACTTTCAGGAATACCCACACCCCTCAACCCTCTCCAAAAGCACAGGCCCCCATGTCGGGGAAAATCCTATCACCATTTCCTGATTTATTTATTTAATTAAATTTAACCCTTTGATACTTTTGTACGTCTTATGACGTATGAAATCAAACAGGTAGTTGATATTTTGTGGTCATTTGTTTTGTTATTATTTTTCGATTTTTTGAAGTTTTATCCTCAATTTATATTTTCTCCCGAATAGTGGTCAGTTACAACTGTTGAGCCAAATGTTATCGCAGCTTAAAATACTAATATAATCCTGCAGTCAAGATTTCTGAACTGGTTAATTGCTAGAAAAAAACTATCAGGGCTTTAAAAAAATGAGGATACCAGAGCAAAAGTCAACACTTTCCTTGCTTATATTTCATATTCAGTGAAACACAAATAATATTTTGTTTATATAAATCTGATTTATTACAAATTATTGGAGAGTGCCTGTGGGCACTCTCCAATAATTTGTAATAAACAAATTTTGAATAACAAATTCAGACCACCAAAATAATTTAGCCCTCAACAACTTAATCACTGATGTGAAAAATATCTTGTTATTTGTACTATCCGACGTTTGACGTCGCATTTTGAAAAATGTTGAAGAAACTGAATTTCCAGTGACGTTTGAACGTCAGGATAATTAAAGTCTCCAAGGGTTAACGTTACTTTCGACAGCCAGGGTCACCTCGTCTCAGACAGTTTTACAGGTGGAGGGAGCCGGAGAACCCGAAGACATCCACCGACCAACGGCAAGCAAGAATCAGACTTCCCAAAGTACTAAATTCACACAAGCAGGGTTAGCATTGGCTGAAGACAGGTGCACCATCGACGTGCAGTACGCCTTGGTACACGACACCACCGTGTCTCCACGTGGGTAATCGGGATTGAGAGCCGTGCCCAAGGACACATGCAGTTAGCCCAGCCGGGGATCGAACCGTGGACCTTCCGGTTTGAAGTTCAATTCCGTTTCCACTGAGCCATCGCGCCAGTTGCAGATTGACATGGGTGTAGGAAAAAATGACACCGGAAAATGTGGCACAGGAATATTTGGCAAGAGAAAAAAATGGCATACGGAAATAATGACACACCAAATTTGTGACTTTCTGAGGAGGAAGGAAAAATTGGCACAACGGGGTAGGAAAAAATGGCCCATGGAAAAGGATGAGCACAGCAGTTATGTCAGGGTTTGAACGAGGGGGAAAATGTTCAAGAGGGCTGATAAGAAATGATAATAATTCTAATGGTTGACAATACTTTTATTTTGCTGTATTATTTTTCAAGCTTCACTCGGGTATACGTAACACACACAAAAATCTGCGAACAGCAACATGTTTAACCCTTCACCTAACGTAACGGCCAAAACCGGCCAGCGCCATTCTCAAAAATCGCCAATTAATTTTCATTATTTTTTTCATTTTTTGTCTCAAAAACATAGGTTATGACCCCTCGTTGGAACGAGCTCGTCGAGCTCGTTCCATCGAGGGGTTATAACCTATGTTTTTGAGACAAAAAATGAAAAAATGGAGTTATTCAAGAATTATTTATGCAAGTGTCGTCTGCTTTTCAGGTTAGGTAAAGGGTTAATAAGAAATTGAGACATTGTAATCTTGTTCATTTAGCCCTCTGCATACTCTGATGTCAACATACCAAAACTTCAGTTTGCAACATCTTCCATGATGCAACTGGAAATCAACCAATTCAACTCTGTTTGGCAGAGCTCATTGAGGTTCAATTTTTTATTGCATTTGTGGAAAATTGTGAATGTGGAAATTTTGATATTTCGATATCAGTGGGCAGGGGATTTACCTAATGGTTACTTGCACAGTAGAGATGAGCGGTATTGGAATTTTGAGTTCGGTATCGGTTTTGGTATATTTAAGGGGTACAGCGCGATAGACGTTCGGTATTTGGTATCTGATTTTACTGAGATGTACTGAGAGTTCCAAAAGGGAATTCACACCAGGAAAATACAGAATAAGTTGTTCTTGTATCATCCTACCAAATACCACTACCAATGAACTCAACATTGGCATCCAACATAAATCATATCTACAGTTATTTTGTGACTTCTTCCACACACCCCTTAACCCTTAAAAGGCCTATTTCAGGCATTTGTAATCTCATACAGTGTGCCATTAACACGCCATTATTAGGAGGTACTGCTGACAATA
The DNA here is from genome assembly GCA_031216915.1 of Pictodentalium vernedei. NCBI lineage: Eukaryota > Metazoa > Mollusca > Scaphopoda > Dentaliida > Dentaliidae > Pictodentalium > Pictodentalium vernedei. The sequence goes on along the minus strand of CM062293.1, from coordinate 137,840,776 downwards.
GATAAATCACATGCGCAGTGATTTTTAGTCAAGTCTTGGCTGCCTGTTAAGGCAGCCAAGACTTGAATAGAAATCACTGCTAAGCAACTGGACATATCTAAGTTTTTGTCTCGCGGGAATTCAGGACAATTTCCCAGTCCCTTAATGGTTAACAAAACCGAAAAGAAAACTGAAAATCAATCACTTCATTCATAAAATGAACCCTTCAACTGCTGTCAGGTCTCAAAAAGACCTTATAAGTAGCGAATGGACGAAAATATGAAAATTCATACAGTTTCATATTGCTTGGTTCTGTTCGGTTTTGAGATATCCCCATGATATCTATAACGGTTCGGTTTTTCGGAATATTGTCTATCCCTAGTGCACAGAATGACTTCATACTCAACTACCCAATGGGTAAATATCTACCAATATTTGATAATCTAGTGAACATTTGCCACCAGGCAGGGAAATTTTCAGTTTATGGTAAAAAGACAAGAAAGTGATATAAAATAAATTTTAAAAAAATAAATAAAATGAATGAAAAATGAGAAGAAAAAAATTCTTGGTGAAAACAATATTAACCACCGAAGAAAAAAAACAATAGTGATTTTTAAAAATTTATCTACATACCGCGACCGTTTGAAACAAAAGTGTGTCATATTTTCATATACCCCATGGGCCATTTTTTTTCAACCCTGCGTGCCATTTTTTCTGGGGATGGTGAAAGGGTGTGCCATATTTTCCTGTGCCATTTTTTCCTATGCCTTTTTTTCTGAGAATCCAATTATTGACGCAACTGATACCCATTATTATTCTTTGCTGCCCTATGCAGCGAAAAAAAAAAAAAACAAAAAAAAAAAAAAAAACCTTTATTAAACTCTTTGATATTTTATTGTTAACCCTTTGAATACCAGTGGAACCTTCCATGTTACGTCAATGGCGGCATTCGGAAGAGTCCATATCCATTATTTGGGGGGTAGACCAATTTACCCTTTACCTAACGTAACGGCCAAAACCGGCCAGCGCTATTCTCAAAAATCGCCAATTAATTTTCATTATTTTTTTCATTTTTTGTCTCAAAAACATAGGTTATGACCCTTCGTTGGAACGAGCTCGTCGAGCTCGTTCCAACGAGGGGTCATAACCTATGTTTTTGAGACAAAAAATGAAAAAAATTAGTTATTCAAGAATTATTTTTGCAAGTGTCGTCTGCTTTTCAGGTTAGGTAAAGGGTTAATATTTTCAACGTGCTGCACGTTGAAAATATTGATTGGTCTGCTCCACACATTCGCTTAGCGGCCATATTAGTAATAGAATTATAACGCATCACGTTCGTGGGCCGGAAAAGTGGCCCTTCGTGTTCAGCGGGTTAAGTGATCTACATGCCATTCAATGTCTCGCGGTCCTTTTTAATTTTATTTTTAAAATTATTTTCAGTTCACAACTCGAATTAATGAAATGGGCTGATTACATAAAGATATAACAACATCGTACAATAGATTAAAACGGGAAAAAAGATAGAGGAACAGATTATACATAAATAAAACTAAAAATTTTAGAGTAATGAACGGATTTGAACCAAGAAAACAGGTGTCTAATCATGTTCTCTCCATTGGACGTCAATGGGCGCGTTTATATCCTATTAAAACGAGTTATTGCTTTTAAAATCAAGGAATGCAGATGAAAGTTCCGATTATACAACCGCTGTAAATGTCCGGGGCCAGGAGCCGTTTGTTACACTGACCTAAAATCGATTAACTGTCGATCTCAAAATTTTGGAAACCTGCACTTCTGGCGTTAAAATAGGTTAAAACGAGAAAATCTGTCTACTTTATATTGTGATGTTGAAACATGGTTTTCATAAATACTGAGAAAACAATCTTCACGTCGATCATTTTTTAAAACCAGGATGGTTTAAAATACACAGTAAACTGCGTTGAATTCAGACATGGAGACGAAGTCGGTAGACAATTTGGGCAGGGGTAGAGTAATTTAACCATCTACACACTAATGTAAATTATCAGAATTTCAATCTGCAACTTTCTTGCATAGTGTAGCTGGGACTTTAAGCAATTCAGTCTTGTTCAATGAACTCTTTCAAACAAGACAGAATTCGCTAAATTCCTAGTTGCATTTTGGGAAGTTTTTTCCACACGAATTTTTGCAATTTGACATCGGTGTGCAGAGGATTAACATTCCAGTCAGCAATCCGGCGTAGCTACCGATTTTCCTCACGGCTCTAATTAGGACCGTCAGTCGAATTCGACAGGTACGATTGGAGAGACGTCCAACTGCCTGCGTTCACCACTTATTACGGTACTCATGTTGTGCCCAGATTCGCCAGCGCAGGGAGAACGTTGAGACATATATGTTATCACCACTATGTGTGATCGAGAAACGTGCATCAGGTCGAGGTGGTGTTCCTATTAGATATCGCGATGAGCCATTTAGGGCGTGATACGTAACTGGAACACCATCGAGGCTTGATACAAGTTTCTTGGTCAACATTTAGTGTTTATGACAAATTTATCTCACTGTCTAAGAAACCCACTTGTAAGATAATAACCAATTTATCTTACAATATTCCTCCCTTTCTTGACTTGTATTTTGACAACCATTCAGAGTCTCTGAATTGATTTTTTATGAATGAAGATCGTGATGACGTCATGGTATTACGTTCTCGAGCTGTGCATGACATAATTCCGTTTCACTGTTCCACTTGTACTAGAACCGCCGAATTTTATAGAAGTGTTTCAGCTATGTGTTTCTTTGTTTTATTTTCATCTTTAACTCTTTACCTAACATGAAAAGCAGACGACACTTGCAAACAAAATTCTTGAATAACTAATTTTTTTCATTTTTTGTCTCAAAAACATAGGTAATGCCCCCTCTTTGGAACGAGCTCGACGAGCTCGTTCCAAAGAGGGGTCATAACCTATGTTTTTGAGACAAAAAATGAAAAAAAAATAATGAAAATTAATTGGCGATTTTTGTGAATAGCGCTGGTCGGTTTTGGCCGTTACGTTGGGTAAAGAGTTAACGCATGGTAGGCCTATATAAAAATATCCCCATGGAAAAAACTGACCTAGTCTAATTTATCTCGTTGAGTTGGTGATTTATTTGTCATGTAATTACTGTTATCTTGAAATGGTGACCTCGACATGTGTAATCCATTTTCGATGAGTGCAGGTAAAAACTTTCTCTTTTTGAATCGAATGATCGCACGTGCTCGCAGAAGTTACTGTGGCTGATACAAATTTGTATCAGTCTAGACGTTTTACCTTGTATCAGGAGGAAATCGATTGATTGTAAGATAAAAACTATATTTTCAGGTTGTACTAATAGGACTATTAGGCAATCCCCCCCCCCCCCCCCCCCCAGTTTTCTCTAATTTTCAGAGATTTTTTTCCAAATCAGTGAGGGGGGGGGGGGAGGATCTTTTGATTTTTTATTACCATCTGGACTATGAATTATAAGGAACATAGCCATGGTGATCCAGCCCAGTCTGTCATATGTTTATATAGTTCAGCGATTTGAGTATAGCGGCTATCCCACGTAGTGGAGTAGCCGCTACGCTCGGATCGCTGAACTAATGTTATTTTGAGATGCACTTTTTCAATTTTTGCGATATTAAAATGCGAAGCAGGAGACTTATAATACCGTACAAACGTTGAACTAACCGACAAAGTCTCTCGAAAGAGGACGTCATTCAATGCATGTATACTCATATAAATAGGAGTATATCCCAAACAGTATAAATTATCCATTGGAGACTTGTATACACAAACGCACGTCTTCGTTTCATTTAATTCGCCGACTTCGTTTTTTCGGAAATTGTGGAACGTTTTTACTCAAACGTTTCAACAAAAGTCAACTCCATATCTACCGTTTGTTCGTGGTTATTTCACAGGATAAACCAGTATTGAAACCTACTCCGGGTACTCCCCAATTAGATTCGCGCTTCTTAGCTCTAGATCCCGTTGAATCGATCCAGGAATTTGCGACTCTATGCGTTTATGTTTCCCATTTTCGTGGCACAACCAAAGGTGATATTTGAAAAATACCAAGCAAATGAACCAACGTGCACGAAAAAAATTCAATGCGGATGTGCACAAAACTTTTATTTTACCCTCCGAAACATATTTTTTAGTTATCTCTTTGCGGCGAAAGATCAGACGCTAAATTTGGTGCATGATATTAAAACACAAAATTATGATATGGCATTTCACCCTGTGAACAGCGACGGAAGGATTCGGTAGTATTTTATTGTTGTGTAAACTGTTATTATTATTAACATCCATAACCACGACATAGTGCCCGGCAATTTAAGGATAGCACAAGATTCTAACATATCGTCCACTGAGTTCCAATGTGTTCTATGTGGGTCCAGGACATTTTTCCCTTGAGCATTTCCCACTAGGGCATTATCCCCTAGGGCATTTTCCCCTAGATCATTTTCCCCTAATTATTCATCCCTGGACTTTTTCCCCTAGACCGTTTTCTCCTAGATTTTTCAGCCAGGACATGTTCCCTTAGATTTTTTTTTAATTTCTCATGGAATAAAATTTTAAAAAAATTGGAAGAATAAAAATGTAATTAACGTTTCATGTAATAGATTATTCTTTTTAAAATAGCTAGCAAGTCCGTAATATAATTTTATGGATTTGTGCAGCCTCCATGCAAGAAGGAAGTACAAACCCATAAAATAAAACACATGTGCGGAACGGAAATCGTTAACGGACTATTTTTATAAAGAAGCGAATTTTCAATGGAATTTTCTATAAATTGTGCCCCGCAATTACAATTTCAATCGCTAGCGATAGCTAAAAATCGTCCCCTGAGTTCCAATGTGTTCTATGTGCCTACTGGCACATAGAACACATTGGAACTCAGGGGACGATATCCAGAACAACATTATTTTCCAGTCATGACGGTAATCTCGTTACATTCTCAAACTCATTTATTAGCGCATTAATAACAAAATTGCCGAAGAAAATGTATGGAGAATACTCTGGTCCCGGGACATTTGTGTTCTGTTAATAAAGTGTGAGTATAGGTCTAATGATGAAAAATTAAGGAATTCTTGCGAACATATTAATAAAATGAACTATCCAGAACTGTGCTGCCAGAGTAGTAACCAGGAACAAAAAATACGGTCATATCATTTTAATTTTATTTTAGCTCCATTGTCTGCCAGTTGAGCACAGGACCTTTCTCAAGACCCTGATGTTTACGTTCAAATCCTTCAACGGACTTGAACCTAAATATCTGTGTGATCTTGTTAATCATTATATACCAGCTAGAAAGGGTTAAGGTCATCCAAATCAATCTACCTTTCTAAAAGTTCAGGAAACTTGGTTAATGCGGGCGATTGAGCCGTTTTTAATTGACGGTCCGGCCTTGTGGAATATCTTCCGGATCACCAAATGGTTCCACAAAGGGTATCTTGTTTTCGAAGGGCCCCGAAAACTCACCACTTTCATCTGACTTTCCCGAATTGATCAGGAGTGCATCCCCAAGAAGGTAACAAAGTCAGAGGCCATGTATCAGTGCATAAATTTACCAGCATGTTAATTGTTGATATCTCACTTACAAATACTTACTCTCTGATTTATGTCATCAAACTGATGTTTGCGCGCTCGGTCAGGCGCACATATAGAGTGATATCCGACTCCCGAGAAGGACTGCTCATGGGAGACCATCTTTTTCGTTTGATTTATTGACGTTGAAGAGTGGCCAGTTGAATACGGCTGGAGGTTAAAGATATTAATTTGTCTACTTTATATGACAAATTAACAGCCGTCTGGTGTGATGAAGAGAAACCATGTATCTGTGGGACTTTCTACATAATGTTCCACAGAGCTCCATATTCCGACAAACTCCATTGTAATGTGGGGCGCTTCCTGAATATCTAAGCCGCTGGTGATAAATTTTGGTCTAAACCACAATTGAAAAATTCGAAAGTGAAGAAAAATTGCGCATTTCCATCTGTCTATTCAAGAGGTAACAAACTAAGTGGATATAGGGTTGTTTTTACCAAAATGTGCATTATTTATTTAGTTATTTATTTATTTATCTATTTATTTATTTTCGGGGGTTTAACGACACTTTCACAGCCAGGGTCACCTCGCGTCGGATAGTTTTACGGGTGGAGGAAGCCAGAGTACCCGGAGTGAACCACCGAGCAACGCCGAGCAACTGTCAGACCCCCAGCATACTAACTCAGTACAAGCAGGGTTAGCATTGGTTGAAGATAGGTGCACCATCGACGTGCAGTACGCCTTAGTACACAGCGCCACCGTGCGCCCACCGGGGCAATCGGGATTAAGTGCCCCGTCCAAGGACACAACGCAGTTACCCCTAGTGGGGATGGAACCGTGGACCTTTCGGTTTGAAAAATGGGGAGAGAGAAAACGGTGTGTGCTGTTGCCAATGTGAAAAAAAGTGTATTGTAAGAAAAAAAACGCGTGTGTACCAGCTTGGAAGTGTTAATGTTCAGACATATCTCCACCGATAACACGTAATGTATAAGATACCTTGAAGCGTATTAATAATTGCGTCGATGACCCGTTTGTTGTGAACTAGACTGTATGCCAAAAAGTTAAAACAAATTGAGATAGCAATAAAGGCAGCTGCATCAAGTTTGAACATTACTTTGGAAGCCGAAGGTGGTATCGAGAAGTAGAGTGCCCACTTTTGAAGTCGAATTCATTAAAGCCAAGTATATTTGTAGTTTGATCACTCATTTCGTGATTATAACAATCTCAAACTGACAGGTATATCGAGTTGGGTTTTGCAAAGACAAATCATAAGTTAGCAACCAGGACATGCCAGCAATAATTAACTTTATGTGAACGACTTCGATAATTTATTGAAGTGAAAACTCTCCGAGTCGTCGGGTGCAAACTGCGAGGAAGACAATGATTTCGCGTCCATTTCCAGGATTGTGCAGAAGGTAATCGGCTTATCTCGGAGTTATTTAAACAATTACTGCAGCCTTACGTCACGCGTAACAAGCAATAAAATATTAAAATTGAATCAAAGATTTCCGAAAACATCATTATTGATCATGAAGTGGAAAAGACGGAGCGATTCACTTTTACAGATGATGGAAATATTATTGAACAGGGGTAAAGTAGAAAGTGCGGCTATACTGGACCTGAGTGGCGACATTCTGACTTCGACGGAAGACTTTGTGATTTCACAAGCAGAGGGGCTTGGAATACTTAAAGCTATCTCTACAACAGGAAGTTTGATGGTGAAAATTAAAATAGCCGATACGATCTTTCACTGTTTCAGACAAACGCACCCTCGCGGTACCCTAATAGGAAAAGCAGACGATCAAATCCTTGTCGCCCATATCAGTCAACATTGTTTAGTTGTGGGACTTTCTTATTCGGACGTGCCCGGTTCTTGTATGTACGAGGTGACTAAGTGTGCCGAGAAACTGTCAACGGAGCTAAAAGATTTGGACACAGAAAGGAAAAATAGAAAGCGGATCAGCAGTGTATGACACATGGACTCTGTTAATGAACCGGATATTTATTGCAACTTTTTTTTTATATGAGACAACTCTGTTAAAGCCCCGTTAACCCACTCATCACTGTCTTCACCGTTTGAATCCTCGTTTCTGGAATGGTATCGCCTTTATGTACACTCAAAGTGATATGGGTCAGTCCAATATCAATATACAGGGAGGATAAAATAATAACTGCAGTCCGCAGCCGTCTGGCTGCAGACTGCAGTTATTATTTTATCATCAATGCACCGTATATAGACCTCTTATAATAAGACAAAAATGGGACGAAGTTATGACTTGGACCGAAAAATCGGGCTTACACGTTCAAGAGGTTAACAAATGGTCTCATCTTAAGCCATTTGGTATCTACCATTGAACTAAATAAAGAACCTATTTATTTACCTATTCTGTAAACGAGTGCCTTTAAAAATACAGTAAAAGTACTCACGGACAACCAGCTGTCGGTACTTCTACCACAAACCATTACCGTGAAAATACAGCATTCAACGTCATTTGGTATTTGCGGACCTATTTTTGTTTATTCTTGAAGCAAAGCCAAGTTGCTGATATTTGGTTTCTCTTCGTTATAGAAGTCTGTCGATTTGTCATAAAGGATAGCCCAATTAATATCTTCAACCAGCAGCCGTGTGGCGGTAGCTTCAACATATTCATTAATCTACTTTAACCCTTTACCCAACGTAACGTCCAAAACCGTCCAGAGCTATTCACAAAAATGCCATTCAATTTTCATTATTTTTTTCATTTCATGCCTAAAAAACATAGCTTATTGGAACGAGCCCGTTCAGTTCGTTCCAATGAGGGGGTCAAAAGCTATGTTTTGACGCAAAAAATGAAAAAAATAGTTTTTTAATAATTTTGTTTGCAGGTTTTGTCTGCTTTTCATGTTAGTTAAAGGGCTAAAAACTAACACTTCTAACTTTCAACAAGGACCGATGCCATTTTTGGACAAGAACGATGCACTTTTCGACAAGAACGACGCCATTTCGCAAAATCGGCAATTAAAATTGTTTAAAGGCGTTCGTTCTGTTATAAAAATTTTAGACCACAGTATGTGAGGGACCTTTAAGCAAGTACAGTCCTTTGTCTTCCACTGCAATTTTAACGGTAATTTTTTTACATTTAGATTGTTTAGGAAGAGTCACTAATAAGTTAATTCTAGGGCCCTGTAGGTCTGTAGGATTAACTTCTTACTGGACCTTTTCTTGGACGAAGAACGTGGTATATTTTGCGAAGCGTTCTTCTAGAAACTACACAAAAGCTTTACATCCTTGAGCTCCCCCCCCCCCCCCCCCCCACATACACACACACATTTATGATCAAGAATTACATGATAGTTTTTTTATTATATCTTGCAGAAATGTTATCATCGTATCTGTATCATTTTGATTAACCTGAGCCTACCTTTTAAGTAATTTAACCCTTTACCCAACGCAGACGATATCAAAATTTATTATTTTAAAAACCATTTTTTAAATTTTTCAAAAAATATCAACAAAAGCATATCATTTGACCCCTCATTGGGACGAGCTCATTGAGCTCGTACAATGAGGGGTCACATGATATGGTTTTGTTGAAATATTTTGAAAAATTTTATTTTTTCAACATACAATTTGCATATTACGCGGGCGGATGCACGCGATTCGTTGGGTAAAGGGTTAAGTGAAAATAGCCTTAGTTTTAAAACAGGATTGCCAGGTTTTTTTTAAAAAAAACATGTTTGAGGGTCCCTAGACTGCAGGCCGTTATGCCCTTGTGGCGGACCCCTCCTCCAACATCAATGTTACGCTATCAGTGTGTGTGTCCCAGTTTTAGACACAAATCTACGTAGTGTGACATTGTTGGGTTTTGATACCACACCATTTAATTGTAGAACACTTTTTTGTAGATTTTGTTTTTCATCAGAAAACTACACACAATGATTCAGAACTCTACTTTATTTTTCTTTTTACAACATCCTCGTTTTACACATCGAACGCAACACGAGTGACACGTTATAATTAACCATTTACGTCTGTTAACCCCATATGGGTATTCATATAAGTCGCCATTCAAATTTTATTATTTTTTAAAATTTGCCCCCCCCCCCCCCCCACCCAAAAAAAAAAAAAAAAAAATAGCTTTAGACCCCTTATTGGAGCGATCGCGATGTACTAGTTCCAATGAGGGATCATAAACAATGTTTCTGAGGCCCAAAAAAAAAAAAAAAATGAAATGGTTTAGTTATTGGAGAATGATTTTGCAAGCGTGTTCTGCTTTGTCGTTTTTGGTAAAGGGTTAACAATTTTTCTTCCCAGTTTGTCATTTGACAATTTCTGGCATTTCGCAATTTGAGACTTGCTGTAAAACAAACACAAATTTAGATATTTATTAGAGTGTTTGAGGTCACTTTCACAATCTGTGGCCATATGACTGTAACAAAAAAAATCTACTGATCAGACAGTGGCTAAAGCCGGGGACACACTAGGCGATTTTGTACGCCCGATCCATTTTCGCTTGCGTAATCGTGTAGTGTGTCTGATTGTGCGACGCCGAACTTTGCTAGCGAACACGCACGCCCGACCAATCGGCCGTATTCAACATGCTGAATATTTGCGATCAGTTTCGGCCGGATTTTTATCGGTGGCGTAGAGATCGGCCAGTGTGCCCACCTCAGCGACAGCAGATCGGATGCGTATATTGACAGCAGCCAATCACTGTACGCCTACAAGTCACATGATTTCAACATGGCAGCCTCCACCAAAGCAGCTACTGCGGTTTGGAGCTCGGAAAAAGAAGACGAATTGGCCGTCCTTTGGTCAGAACATCCTTGCCTGTACGATGTGAAATCGAAAGAATATAGAGATAGGGTGGCCTACGCCTTTCCCACCTAATTCGCCTCCGTCTCCTTCTAGCTAAAAGCAAGTAAATTGCTGCTACTGCTGCAATTTTCTTCCTGTACTTCGACTTGCTGGCCGCCATTTTATGATCACATGACAAGAGTAAAAAGGTGTCACATGACAAGAGGAGACGTCGCTGTCGTACTGTTATCCGGCAAGTGTGTCCACTCAATCGTTGAACTCACTGCCGGACAAAAATCGACGGCGTAAAAAATCTTTGTCGACAGCGATAAAAAATCGCCTAGTGTGTCCCCGGCTTAATGTGCAGACTGAATATAAAATCTTTGATCATATTTTTGAAGAGACGAGTCGTCGCGTCATAATGTTCATCAATAAGGCTGTAGCTTTTGATTTTGACATTGCGGCCAGTTATTATTAACTATTGTCTTTGTTCGACGATTATGATGAAACTTGATTCAGACTGGGAAGAAAAATGTTGATAATAATTTGTCAAGGAACTTCCATCGCTGTTAGATTGCAATAGTCTAAAAGCGTAAACGATATATACGAACGTACGAACGCTGAAGTATTGCAGTTGCGGAAGTATGGACGCAATCAGTTTATTATATCCATGGTAGCCGCCCATGTTTGGCGAAAAATACAACCCATCCCCACACGCGTGTCGTTCTGTGTTTATTACACTCATCCACGTCTATAAAAATAATTATTAGAAGGACACTCAGCACTTCATTTGACAACTATCAACAAAAAGAAGACATTTTATCGCCAATCAAAGTTTCGAGGGGAACCAAATCAAATCAAATCAAATCTTTATTCACTCTCCTTGACCACATAAGCCGTATGAGAGGTATATATGTGTGTGTACATTAAAGTATATTGTATAGCAGTCAGTATAAATTGTTATATATTACTAAGTATAAATAGAAGTAGGATATGCCAAAAGGCAGCAAGACTCATCCCCAGTATAAAACCCACTCCAACAGAAATCGATAAAATATCAGAACATCTCCAGCAACTGAAACCTCTTCCAGTCTGAAACCACAGTTGCAGGATGTCGCAGGAGTCGATTCACTGCGTCGACTCCAGTGGCACGACCACGTCGACCACGTCCGCGAGTAGCGGACTATTTCGTCCCCTGAGTTCCAATGTGTTCTTTGTGCCTACTGGCGCATAGAACACATTGAAACTCAGGGGACGATTTTTGGCTATCGCTGGCGATTGAAATTGTAATTGCGGTGCACAATTTATAGAAAATTCCATTGAAAATTCGCTTCTTTATAAAAATAGTCGTTAACGATTTCCGTTCCGCACATGTGTGCGGAATGGATTTTCGATTTCTGCATGGTTTAGTGTTGCTGTAGATGGAGATTCCATAGACGAGGTGTGTAATAAATTTCGATGTCGGTCGGAAAAATTGCGTGTCGCTCGAATACCATTATTTCCTTCGAAAGCGCTTATTTGGAAAAATATAACATAATAACCCTTTACCCAACGCACATGATATCAAAATTTGTTATTTTAATTATTCCCCCCCCCCCCCCAATTGTTCTTAAAATATGAAGAAAAAAAACGCATCATGTGACCCCCTCATTGGAACGAACTTGACGAGATCGTTCCAATGAGGATCACATGAAACGGCTGTGTTAAAATTCTGGGGAAAATATTTTTTTAGATGCTTACTTTGTAAATTAAGAGGGAGGATACGGCCAATTCGTTAGGTAAACGGTTAAAGAAGTATACTGAGTTAGATTTCAGGTTCGTACTGTCGGTCAACTACCCGGAAACATTGTCGGATATTTTTTACTCTCGCCCCACCATGTCGGGAAATTTTAAGTGATCCTGGCTTTGGGGCTGCTGTCAGAATCGCTGTACAGCTAGAATTACTTCGGACGATGTCATCCATGAACTCGTGTTGTAATGGTGTTAATACATGGTAATATGCCAATAGGCAGCATAAATAGAGGATATGGAATGACTGTTTTTCTCATATAATATTTATGAAACGAGTTCTAAGAATTTTCCGGTTTGGCGAGCCTCTGGCGAGCCCAAACGGAACATTCGGACGAGTTTCATAAATATGATATGAGAAAAACACTCATTTTATATTCTATTTATCATATGCCACACACACGCACAAATTAGCCACTTTGTATGACTGTTTAACCCATCACCTAACTTGAGTTGCAGGCGACACTTGGAAAAAAATATCCTCATATAACTAAAAATTTTAATTTTTTTGCTTCCAAAACATAGGTTATGAACCCTCATTGGAACGAGCTCGTTCCAATGAGGGGTCATAACCTATGTTTTGGAAGCAAAAAGTGAAAATATAAAAAAAATGAATGGCGTTTTTCTTGTAGGTAAAAGATTAATACAATATAACCCACCCAAAATAGGACAGATAACGTAAATTCTCCCCACTGAAATTATGCAAATGTCACCCAATTGTATTTTGTTTAGCCAATCAAATTGTCCAATTTTGAAATTGAACAATGAAAGCTCCCAACTATAATTATGCAAATTATGAAAATGTGGCCCAATTGTATTTTGTTCAGCCAATCAAATTGTCTAGTTTTGAAACTGACCAATGAAATTGACGGAAGGCTTTATTTATCACTGATTAATATGAAAACAAAATATCAAATGTTTTAAAGTGAACAAAACGGACGAGTCATACGATAAATTTTTATATTTATACAGCAATCATCTGATTGGTCGGGCCCTAATACAGAGATACATGCTCTTTTTATTTCTTATACCAACAGCTAACTAGTCATTACCAACAATTCTACCGGAATGGGCAAGGGAGTTAACTCGAAATTCTGATGTGAACGATCGCTGAAGGCATCGACTTGTCGACTCGAAATTCTGATGTGAACGATCGCTGAAGGCATCGACTTGTCGAGGATTGTAATTAGCTTTTCACTGATTGAACTATATATAGCATGAATTTTCGGGAGAATAGAAGTGCAATTCTGCGTAGGATCTCACTTAATTGGATATCGCTTGATTGATTAAGCTTGTTCATTGAATATAATTGTCAAAGTCCTTACAACAAATATCCTCATATGACTAATAAATTTCATTTTTGCAAAAGCTTAAAGTAACAGCCAAAACCGACTAACGCTGTACACAAGAATCGCCATTCACTTTTTTATATTTTTTTTTTTTGCTTTCAAAACTTGGGTCATGACCCCTCATTGGAACTAACACGTCGCGCTCGTTACTACCCCCTCTTTTTGTTGGGTCCATGGGGCCTCCCCTTCGTGAAATGAAAGCTTAAACTGGGTAAATTCCCACAGTAATTTTGACCAAAATTATTTTGGAAGCTGAGCAAATATAGAATCACACTGACTGGGTTTCAGAATACCGATTTTAGGGACAATTTTGCTAATCTTTGGAAAAGATCGTGGGGGGGGGGGGGGTAAATACCCCTCTAACCACCCTCTCCATCCTCTCCCGATTTCTGAGCCACTGTTCCTATCACGTTGCTCACACCCACCCACCCACCCACATCAAATTGTGATTAATCCACCCCGCGCTTCTAACAGACGCCTCTTAGACTCTATCTGTCTGCTTGTTTTGCGCGCTATGTTTTTTGGGACAAAAATTCAAAACATAATGGATGTATGATGATTTGTTTTATATCAGGTAGGACAAGTAAATAATGTATTTGGATAGTAATTATACATTATTTATTTACTTCTCTGATATTAAAATAAAACTTTAAAAAAATTAACAAAACCCTTTTCAGAAACGGAAAGGATATTTGTCTCTTCAATAGTGCCATTACGGAAGAGTTTAGCGCTTAGAGTTGGCTGCATTAATTTAATAATCCTCTTTTCATATACATATACATTAATTGACCTCCGAGAATTAACTAACTGAGAGAAGATAACTGTCAGTAGTGGTACAATGAACAAATGCCGCCAACTATTACACGGAGATTTTAAATTAGAATATCAAAAAAAAAACTAATTTTCCTGACTTAGAAAAAAATATCGGGAAATTTTCAAGGGATAAATTCGATAGGGTATCCAACATTCGATGGACTACAAATAGTGGTTATTTTTTAAAAAAATCATTCATTTTAAGCTTTTTTCGATTTTCTACAGAGCAAAGCAGTGATGTTCACTTAGAAAAATCTCCCAAAATGCTCTTCTTTAGCGATAAAAGGAAGCAAAAAACCATTAGTGCATATTTATTATTTTTGGATTATTGTCTTCAGTCTCCATTGCAGATTACTAAAATAAAACGTAAAAATTTCGAAAGATATTCAAAAAGGTCAAAAAATGGACTTAAACACACCTGGGGTCGACAATTTTCGTAAAATTTACTAACGTTATACACGATTTTTAGGACCAATTTTCAATCTAAAAAGGAAGCAAAAAAAAAATGACGCAATAACTAACATAAGCATAGCACAAGAAACTAGAAATATTGAACTAAATGGACATAACACGTAAAATATTCTCACTCAACCTGTTCTTTGTGTAATAAATGTTTAAAATATTTTCTCCATTGGCCACAGTGTTAAAATTTTGACTCAGTTTTTCCCCGAAAGTTGCGCATGCGCAGTCAGCATCGGTCGAATTGTTGGGAATGTGCCATTCTCTACGCCCATGCACAGACAAAATGCGTCTCTACGCCCATGCATGCAGACACCAAGTGCGGACGAGGAGGAGACGGGGACAATGTCCGTGTTAGAAATGGGGTTTCTCCAGGTGCGTTGCGAAGTTGACACATGGAGTGATCAGGTGTAATCCTGATTTGTCCAGTCTGTTTTGCGCAAGTTCATACTGATAAAACATACCAAATACATCATTAAGGGATGCCTTCGTCGAAGTCATGCCTCGATGATGAAATTGGAATATTAGTCAATCGGGATCATAGTTTTACAAAAATCTCAGAACTTATTGGAAATTTATTTATGCTTAACTGGTAGCGTGCTAAATTATTTCTGGTCATCAAAATTGGTTCATATGTTTCGTTTTGTTACAATTTATGTTACAATTTATGGGAGAGTACCCGTAGGCACTCCCCCTTAAATTGTTATAAGACACATTTATGCATACTACATAAGTTCACTTCTGAGACAATATTAAGCACATCCTCCAGGGGTGTGGGGGGGGGGGGGGGGCACTAAAAATTTGCAAGACGTGACGTCCTACTTTTTATTCAGCTCCTTTTTACACCCACCCACCCCTACGTGCAAATTTTCTACTACCGTTCTCAGACACCCACTCTCCCATTAAAATCAAAAATAAACTTATAAACTTAGTAGGCACAGCTGTCTTTACGGGGGTTTCATAATGTTCTTAAAGTGGTACCACCAATTTAAACTTCTGTGGGGTGCTGTGGGCCCCAGTCTACAACTGACAAGCTGTTCATTATCAGGCTTGGCCAGAGCAGGTGTGCATATACGGGAACAAATTTTCATTTGAATTGATCTGTCAGTATTCTCAGGTGTTTGCTACTTTCCTCTTCCATCCATACAAATTCTATTAATAAATAAATAACTTGGGTTGAATTTAGTGCATCAGAGAGAATTTTCCCAAAATATTGTCTGCACATTTTCTACATTTCGAACAGGACACCCACCCCCTACTAACGTGTGACATTTTCCCAGATTGAGCCCAATGTTCTCACATATAAAGCCTCCTGATGTTGTATTTATGTTAAGAGTGTGATGTACAACATCATCTTTAAGGTTTGAAACACAAATGATGGTATATATTAGCTGATATATTGATATATTTTTAAGAAATTCAAAAATTTGCACAAGTTGGAAATGCACATTTTTGGCGCACTCAAGAGACCCACCCACCCCCACGTCACGTCTTGTAAATTTTTGGTGACCCCCCCCCCCCCCCCTGCATTCTCAGAGAATAAAGCTTCTGAGCTGCCGTACCTGTACTCCAGAATAAAACCCAAATATGGGCTTCTATAGCATTCTACCATGTAAATAAATTATACATGTAGTAGTCGTGACACAGCTTCTTATTTATATAACACGTACCGTATACACCACGTTGGTCATGCTGGACACACAGCCGTCCATTTGTGTGATCAATTGTGAGTGTGTGTGACATAAAATCAAGTGTCAAATCTAGTCTCGTAAGAAAGTACATGGTTAATAAAAGCTTTTAGGGTGTGGGGGTGTTAACACACCCTCAACGATTCAACCCTCTTCGCTCTGCAAATGAGTTTCTGCGCCCTTGGTTACCTCAAAATGAAGAATTGACAAGGAAGGTGAATCTTTGTTGGAATACTTTACCCAAGGCAGACGATATCAAAATTTATTATTTTAATATCATTTTTTCAAATTTTTCAAAAACATTTCAAGAAAACCATATCATGTGACCCCTCGTTGGAACGAGCTCGACGAGCTCGTTCCAACGAGGGGTCACATGATATGGTTTTGTTGAAATTTTTTGAAAAATAATATTTTTTCAACTGCTGAATTTGTGTTACGCGGGCGGATGCGGCCGATTCGTTGGGTAAAGGGTTAACTCTAGGCTGCACGCGTTGTCACCTTATAGATCTCCCATGTCAATGAGTTATGGAATAAGATTGAACACAGCGAGGTTGTAATTCAGTGGTCAAGAATCAACGACCCGATATGGTGTTTTTCAAGCGTTTTACGAGCGTCGTGGGCGCGAGTGAACTGTAAGAAAAACTCCAACAAGAAAAGTCGATTCCTGTCCTCCAGTACTCAACCCAAGTTATGTTCTGTATTTATATCATGCACGATCAAACCTGAAATGAGTGAGTGAAGCTTAGATTTTTAAAGAAAAATATCACCTTCTGTGGTTTGTTTATTTTCTTGTTTGACACTGTTTTATGTCGAAGTATTTCATTCACGTCTTAACCCTTTACTTAACATGAAAAGCAGACGACACTTGCAAAAAAAATTCTCGAATAACTATTTTTGGTTCATTTTTTCTCTCAAAAACATAGGTTTTGTCCCCTCATTGGGACGAGCTCGTTCCAAAGAGGGGTCATAGCCTATGTTTTTGAGACAAAAAATGAAAAAATAATGAAAATTAATTGTCGATTTTTGTGAATAGCGCTATCCGGTTTTGACCATTACGTGGGGTAAAGGGTTAACGTCAATCGGATGCGTAATGACCAGTCAGACGAGTTCTTACATGACGTTCTTACACATAGGACGGATTCCATGCGTGTGTATCTAGCCCATTTCTCAGTGCTTGTATTGTATCGGGTAACGTTGAGTACACACAGCAAATCGTGGTATAAAATGGCTTCACACTATATGCAAATGATGGCCCACCACCACATCACGACTACACCATAAGTGGCAGACTTTACTTGCCTGAAAATACCATCCCAGCACCCTCGGGGAGAGGTAGCACCTTTGCGAGAGGACCCCCTCTCGCTCTGGTCCTCGCCCGGGGTTCAGACCAACAACCATCAAAAAGACAAACCACAACTTAAGACCACCAAATCCTGTACATCTGCCGAGTACCCGACCCTTTCCTCCTTCAACGCGCCTGGACATGTAGCTTCAAAAAAGATCTTATACAGTCAAAGAGGGTCGAAAGGTGCTTGCCCCACAGCGTCCCTGCGCGCCTCCGGCTCGCGAAACCATTTTACCTATACGCTCACTTCACCGACTGGACAAAGAAGGTACAATGCGCACACGGACACATCCCACTGAAGGCTATAAAGCTGCTTTGCAAGAAAGAAGTATATTTGTTTGTTTAGTTGTTGATGGCTGTATATGTAATTAAGACAACAGTTCATGAATAAAGTTATAAAAATATCTTGTTTATTCAGCGTTTAGCTCCTGTTATTTAAATGGAATATTACTAGAAAATTAACAGAAGAATCACCATTTCATGTTTTCTGATTTTCTGAGAAACTTCAACTAGAGAGAGAGAGAGAAAGAGAGAGAGAGAGAGAGAGAGAGGGAGAGAGAGAGAGAGAATGGCTATAAACTATAATGTAGTTTTACAACTTCAGAATGTATAAATTCACTGACCAAAAGAGCTACGTGAATTTGAAGAAAGTTAGTATGGACCGAAAACCAAGAAATACACGTACTATTGATTTATTTAATGGGGTTTAGTGTCACTTTCAACAGCCAAGGTCATATCCTTTCAACAGCCAAGGTCATAACGTGTCGGAGCATGTACTCTATCTGAACATGGAGAGAGCATGGGTGTCACTAAGACACGGTGGACTGCATGGGAGCATTTCGTACGTTCTGGGGAGGGGGCACGTTGATAGAAGAGCACGCTTACACTGATATATATATCTGTGGTGGCCCATATGCCTTAGTGACATAGTAGGAATACAATATAAAAGTTATCTGTGTTGAGGAGCGCGATGGCTCAGTAAGTAGAGATGCAGGCTGCAAGCCGAGAGGTCCTCGGTTGGAATCCCTCCTGCGGCAACCACCTTGTGTCCTTAAGCAAGGCACTTAATACCAATTGCTCATGTGGGGGCACGGTGGCGTTGTGTACTACGGCGTACAGCACGTCGATGGTGCGCTTGTTTTCAATCAGTGCTTGCGTGGAGTTAGTACGTTGGGGAGTCTGACAGTTGCTCGCCGTTGCTCGGTGGTTCTCTCCGGGTACTCCGACTTCCTCTACTGCCCGGCACAAGATGATCCTTGCTGTCGAGAGAGTCGTTAAACCCCAATAAATAAATAAATAAAGATTGTATGAACTTAGGCGTCAAGTATGTTTTCATATTCTGTGTGGTTCTCACTGAGGTTTATACTAAAACTAGAGGTGTATCCCTCAAAAATCACGGCATTTATAGATTATATGTTATAAGGTTCCAGACTCGTGTGGTTGATCGTACATTGCCATTGTTTACATATGCAACCCCAAAATGTTGATCATAAGATCATCTACTCAGGGGCCAATATTATAAAACTTTTACAAATGTATTTGCTAGAATCGTTTTTTCTAGTTATGACTTTAGATGGGTTGAAATGAACCATAAGCATTTTCAAGTTGGCAAATTGCTATATCTTTTAAGAAGCTAATGATTCATTTTAGTCATTTATATTAATAGGTAGAAAATACAATTCTAGAAAATACAATTGCAAACGTTTTATAGTATTGGCTCCAGGGGGTGAATACTATAAAACCTTTACAACTGTATTTTCTAGAATTGTATTGTATAGTTATGACTTTAAATGAGTTGAAATAAACCATAAGCATTTTCAAAGATGTGGCAATTTGCCAGTTGGCAAATTGCCATATCTTTTAAAATGCTACTGATTCATTTTAGTCAGTTTTATTAATAGGTAGAAAATACAATTTTAGAAAATGTATTTGTAAAAGTTTAAAAGTATTGGCTCCAGGTCGAAACAGAGCATTGCTGAATGAACAAACGTGAGGAACATTCTTTGTGTATTATATTAATAGGGAGTGTGTGATTCAGTGATTCAGTCAAGCTAGAAATTCAAGCTTTAATTATCTCTCTTGATATGCATCGCAACTAGAAATTTTCCGCCGCGCGGGAAGGGCTACCCGTCTTGCGACGGGTCGGCCCGCTGGTTTTTAATGTGAAAACTCCGTTTCTGGCGTCTACAGATATTCTGTGACCACAAAGATGACCTCTTTCTCAATCAGATCGCGATCGGGTCGTGGTGCATTTACATCAGCAGGCCGAGGTTTCATGAAGAAAATATTGCGATTTCAATCCGGTGTTGGGTGTGACAACAGAAAAATAGTATTTGAAACTCAACGTTTTATTTGTTTTTTAACGGTTGAGATTGTACAGTTCTGTGGAGTGGAAAGCGTTGTGGAAGGAAAGTGAACAGAGAATTTTGACCGGATCGCGACCTAGTCGAAATTCTCTGTCCACTTTTGGTCATGTGCACAGGGTAATATCTGTAAAAAGAGCACAGGTGATTGAAAGATAACCTAACACGCATAATTGCATGAGTATAAAAGATGCTAGATTGTGTTCGCACTATACCACTGGTATATAGCGCCGAGAAACACGGGGATACAGTGGTTAGGGCACTGGACTTCAAACTGAAATGTTCACGGTTCGATCTGGACTAGTGGCAACTGCATACCCTTGAGCAAGGCTCTCAATGATTGCCCACGCGGGGGCGTGAGAGCACTGCGTTCTAAGGCGTACTACACGACCATGATGTACTTGCCTTCAGCCATTGATAATCTCGCTTGTTCGGAGTTAGTAGCCTACGCAGCGGAGTCTGACAGTTGCTCGCCGCGGTTCGGTTGTTCTCTCCAGGCACTCCGTATTTCTCCACCCGTAAAACTGTTCGGCATCAGGTGACCCCGTCCCGCGTCAAACTGCGTTGTGTCCTTGGACAAGACACTTAATTCCAATTGACCAAGTGGCAGCACGGTGACACAGTGTTCTAAGGCGTACTACACGTCGACACGTGCATCCAGCAGACTTAATCCTGCATATGCGGGATTTGTAAATTGGGGAGTCCAAAAGTTACTCGTCGCTGCTCGGTTGTTCGCTATGGGAACTTACTCCACCCGAAAACTGCCCGATACGACATGACATTGGCTGTTGAAAGTGCCGTTAAACTTCAATAAATGAATTAATTAATACACAACTAGGAAAATAGTCATTTCCAATATTGTTAGAAAAAGGCTGATTTTTTCGAAACCGTAGCTTGTGGGCTTTCCCTGGAACGAACTCGTGGAGCTCGTTCAGGTGAGAGATCATAAGCTATGATTTTGGAGAAAAAGAAATATACGTTTGTAGAATAGCACGTACGCGAGCGGGACCTATTAGGCTACCCGGAGGTTTGCCGGAGCAGCTAGTGTTAATTTCCCATAGATACCGGAGATTTGCCGGAGCAATTTTTTCCTGTACAAAACGTCTTCTCCATCCATCTAGATTTGACAAGTGGTATACGTACTGCATATATAGTATGTTATGGTAACCATAGTGATATATGGTCATAACTGGCTTTGGGTATATGTATGTGATGGGAGATTGATGGTGATGGTGGGTTTCTTGAAAGCTTTCCCCGCAAAACGGTTGACGTTGACATTGCGTGCGCATTATGATGCCACAGCGTCATTGACAACGTCACCCGTTTGGTGAGGAAAACTTTCAAGCAACCTACCTTCCCCATTAGTCTTCCATCACATACACATACTATATACCCAAAGCCGCGTGCATACATATATTACTATATATACCAAAGCATACTATATATGCAGTACGTATACCACTTGCCGGATCTAGCTGGATTTTGCCGAAGTTTTGCACAGGAATCGTTGCTTAGGCAAAGCTCTGGTTCCGATGGGAATTTAACACTAGCTGTTCCGGCAAAACTCTGGGTGACAGGGCCCGTTCGGGCACATGTTATAATACTGACGTTTTCTCCACTCATCTTATAAAATTCACACTGCCCAATCGGTTATTGCACTTATTGCGTTAAATGGATAAAGGAAAATGTATTCAGATGACAGAAAACAATGAAAGCGTGTTTCAACTATTCATTCAACAATGCCATTTGGCAGAACAAATCCCCAACACGAGTTATTATCTGGGTGCAATTTACACTGGGTGGGTGTTTCCAAATCCACCCAATATCCATGTATTCTGCTAATTCCTTAAACTTGTAAATAATTGTTGGGTGGAAAACCCCCTCCTCGGTGGTTTAGTAATAATCTTCTTTTCTCGTAATATGAACTGCGAGTTTCCAACATGTCAATTGCAGTCATACGCATCGGCACGGGTCAGTGATATGATTGTTCTTCACGCTGGCACGACTATTGTCTGGGTCGAACTGAATAGGGACGAAATGTCTTGCAATTGAAAATGACGCGATCAGCAACATTCTTGTTTTGGTCGGTCATTGTTGATTTTATAGGCTGTGTTTTGACTTCCAAGTAAAGTTAGGCCTAAATTTTCGTATTTAACAATATTATGGCAATTAAATACCCCAAAACTCATTCCGCTGTGTTTCCTGTCGTTTGAACAAATACCACAAACTGAGATCCATGCAAAGAGGGAGTCCAAAGCCTAAACTCTTAAATTTAAGCTTTTATTAATTGATTCTCCAAGTGATAACTGGTAGGGTTGTGAGTCACTGATCGGTCTCAAAGCTTTATTCAGTGGTAAATGACACCCCGCATAACACAGTGTGAAAAGGCAGGGAATTACTTATTCTGAGGCGATGAAATAGCAGGCACACATCAACAGAGACCCCCCCCTACCCCACCCCCCTCCTCAAAAAAAAAAAACAAAAAAAACAAAAAAAACAAAGCAAAACAAAACAGTCGTCAGTTCTTTTTCGAAGTCCGAGTTTTCTCTTGAACTCCATTGATAATTTGATAAGGGAGGCGGGGGGTAGGGTGGTGCCTTGGCCTAACGTGAGCTAACCCTGTGTCTTCGAAAACAGATGGCAGACCATATACACCCCCGTCTTCCCAAAATACCAAACATGCATTGGATTTTAGGAAAGAAAAAAAGATTCGTTTTGTTATCCTTTGTTAGACGTGTGCCGAACAGTCGCTGTCAAAATAAAGCAACGAGTGAATGGTTTTCTCACACGAAGGATAAACTAAACGCGTACACACTTTATGTTATTACAAGTACGACAATAACATGTTTGCTACAACCGAAACAACCATTTCTTTCTTTGAGTGACAAATTTATTGGCACGAATTAAATTTAATCCCAATTAACCGACGTCGAGGCGGATCACTCGTACGGAAGCATTTTCCATTCATTAAAACTTTACCATTTTCCCGAAAAGCGCTCATCATAAACACTTACGTTTGCCGTGAAAGATTATTAGTTTGATCGGTCCGCCGCGGATTTTAATCCTTTCCACCCGTCGTCGCTGCCATAGAAATCGGATATAAAAAGACTTTTTCCAATTTCTATGGTCGCTGCTTCAGCGACTTGCGTTTGTGGTAAAACGCCTGGCACGTACACCCAAAACAACGAAATGTTTAGCACAGAACCACTGAGAACCCTCCATTCAGGCCAGAGAAAATGTGCTGAACCACTTTTTTTTTGTGTACCATGCCCACTGACATCTAAACTGTGCATATTTTAAAATGATTCACGGTGCCCAACTTAAATTGTTTTCATTCCCAATATATTTCGCTTCCAATCTATCACCTCAGATTCCTAAAATTATGCCTACACATTGGTTAAAAATCCACCTGATTGTCCATAAGATAGAAATTCCACCAGACCCCTCTAGGTTTGTGCAGCCCATTTTCCTGCTTAAAATATATGTTACGTCTCCCACAGATGAACTGAGCCTCTGTCGATAACCCTGTTACTTGATAAATGCAAAGAGGTTGATAAATACCCCCTCTATCTTACTCGGGTGATTAGAAATCTGCTCTGCGACCGTATCTGCTGGGTGAAAAGACGCGACTTCAACGTAGAAACTTACGAACATCAACAGAGAATCCTTTGATTGCTAATAGAATCCGAGAACCGGGCAGTGTGAAAAGTGTTACATAAGGTTTTTCACTAATTAGGGAAATTATCTTGGCTGTAAAGTTTGGTGGGAAGATTATGAGAGATGATAATATTTACTTTACCTTCTGCCAGAAGGAACACGATGGCTCAATGGCTAGGACATCGGACTTCAAATCGAAAGGTCGTAGATTCAGTCCCAGTCCGCGTCAGGGGCGGACTGGGCCAAGAAAAGTTTCGAACTGAACGAACGCTGCTTCCTTGCATCTTAGCGATCAATGGCAGTCCACATAGAGGACATTTCAGTGACATTTTTTTCATCTTCAACGCTCGTTCGGCAAAAATGGTTGTAGCGGAGGAGGGCCCATCAGAAGGACCATAGTTCTACCCAATGGGAGAAAATTTGGATTTTACAAACTAAAAGAACGCCGTTTCCTTGCAACTGATCAGTGTAAGACTAGACTGCTAGTGTTTATTTATTGGTGCTTACTGCTACATCAGCATCGAAGGCTATATCGTGGCGATGACAGCTGGTATATTGAAATGTCCTCTATGTGGACTGCCATTGGCAGTCCACATAGAGAACATTTCGATATACCGGCAATCTCTCCAATCGGATCAATTTCGCCTTTCGTCCATTTTCCCGAAAAATTTCATGCACCAACAGGTGTTGGGCTGCAACAATTTTGGGGGTCCCACGGGAATTTTCCCGGTGGACCATGGGCCAGTCAGCCTCTGATCTGCTTGGGCGGTGTTATGTCCTTGGGTGTGACACTTAATCCCAACTGCGCAAGCGGGAGTACTATTGCGCAGTGTACTGAGCCATACAACACTTTGATGGTACACTTGCAAACAATCAATGCTTACTCTGATTTTACAGGGTTAGTAAGTTGTTGGCTGGACTGGACAGGCTGGAATTGTAAGCTGCAACTCATTCCAGACATGTTCGATTGGATTGAGGTCAGGGGATCTTGCTAGCCAGTCCAAATGCTCAATCCCCTTCCTCTGTCGGTACTCCCCGACAGCATGGGCAACGTGAGAACGGGCATTATAGTCCATCAGAATGAATCTATCACCCACTGCACCTGCATGCAATCTGACGTGGACATCCAGGATCTCATCAATATACCGTTCTGCAGTCAATGTACCACGTTCAAGGACACATAGCTATGTACGTCCATCCCTGCTGATGCCGCCCCAGACCATGATTGACCCTCCACCTTAGCGGTCATGCTCAGCAATGTTGGCTGCATGGAATCGCTCTCCTGGTCTTCTCCATACCCTAGAACGCCTATCTGTGTGGTATAGGCAGTACCTTGACTCATCTGTAAAAAGGACAGGTCGCCAATCTTCTCTGGTCCATCCAACGTGGTCCATGGCCCATTCATATCGTGCCTGGCGTTGGTTCTGGAACAGTGGAATGCGAATACATGGTCTTTTCGATCGGAGACCACATTCGTGCAACCTTGCCCGGATAGTCTGCGTCCAAACATTTACCCCGGATGCATTCTAAAGGTCACTGCGAAGCTGGGTTGCTGTGGCAAAGCGGTTCC
The DNA here is from genome assembly GCA_031216915.1 of Pictodentalium vernedei. Classification (NCBI taxonomy): domain Eukaryota; kingdom Metazoa; phylum Mollusca; class Scaphopoda; order Dentaliida; family Dentaliidae; genus Pictodentalium; species Pictodentalium vernedei. The sequence continues at coordinate 137,815,445 of CM062293.1, read as the reverse complement.
TACGGGCCTGAATGATCAAAAACCGGTCTTCAGCTGCAGATGTTGCCCTGTCTCTGCCACTACCATGCCGTCTTACTGGTGTGCCATACTGCTGAAATCTTGCCCAGACTCTGGTGATCACCGTATGGTGCACACCAAGAGCGTCACCAACCTGACGATGGGTAGTCCCTTGCTCCACCATCCCTACAGCCTGTCACATTTCTGCTTCAGACAAATGTCTTCTTACATTTGCATTTGCCATATTCAATCATTAAATCACAAGGGTTTGTGTTGAAATGAAGACTAAATACCCTACTGTCATGTACATGTAGACAGTACACGAAAACATCATGAAAATCAAGGGGTACATGCTTTCCATGACTGTCACGAAAAGTCTGCCTGTTAAGAGAGCTAATGAAAACACTGGAGACCATCTCAGTATATTCCTCAATCATATCCACCAAAATATCGCAAATATGTCACAAGCAAATTTTACAATGATGTGTCAAATATTTGGTGCTTAGCAAACTTTGAGTAGTATATATATAAATGAATATGGCAATTTGTGACTTACATTAAATCCAATGAATCAGTAAACAAAATGTCAATCACCCCCTACCCACACAGTTTTTGAGTCACTTGCGGGCCCGTATTCTCTGTTGTCGCTGGTTTTTACTCCTTCTCGCTGGTGTTTGTTCTTTGGTCGCCTCTTCACTTCACTCTTTCACTGCCCTCGCACGGCCACTAACTTATTGTCACTTTACCAGACGTTTTAACTCAACATGTGGCGGAATGTCACTCTACGACTGCCGTCGCACGGCCGCTAATGTATTGTCACTTTACTTTGTCGTCTTCCCTCTAACAAGTGACGGAATGTCACTCTTCCACTGCCGTCTCACGGCCACTAGCTTATTGTCACTTTACTGGACGCTTTTCACTCAAGCAGTCGCCACCAATGGGGTTAAACTCTCCTCTACGTTTATCTTAGAATAATGTTCTCACAGGCAAGCCTGCTCTGCCTACGCACGTCTTGCCTTCTACAACAGGTTTGTCGTTTTCCTAAATACTAACAGCTTTCTGAGCTCGCATTTTCTATTTCTGATTCTACACTCAGATATGGCCAACGACTAGGCCCGCGACTGCCCCTATTCTAAATATGAGCACTGTGGCTCCCCTACACTACTTTCGCCCCGATGCGGCACCTCCTCTAACTTTCGCATGGGACATTCCCATTTCCTTGCCGAGACCCACAGTCTTACACACCTTCAGATTGGAATGAAATTTCGAGAAATCCCCCAATTTTTATTTCGATAGCCAGAACATTAATTCTCAGTTTAATCGCTGCTCTTGAACTTGGCCGCTTAGATCTATCTTAATTTAATATTCGCTTTAAAATTCCTTTGAAAGACACACATTTCGGTATCTCCTGACATTACGCGACAGGCTAGATGCGTAATATGGGTGTGTGGCCAGAACTTCTGCGGTGTACTGTTTTTACAACAAATACCTATCAACTGGCCATAATTACACAGATAATGACTGCAGGAGAACACTGGTCTCTCTTACTTTTGATCTTCATCAGACAGCTCATATGGTGTTCAGTAAATGCGCACTTTATGACCATTAAATTTTATGCTAATTTAGCAGCGATTGAATTATTGCTGGTCTGTTTTAGTGACAAATCGGTTTTCGGGGATCGTCATATGCCTGTCTTTACTCTTTATATTTAGCCCAGTGAGAACGATTATCGAAAATATATACACTTTTAAAGAACAAAATCGAAAATTCAAGCTATTGACATAATGTAACTAGTCGACCAATTCAATTTAGTTTGACAGAGCTCAATGAGCTCTGTCAAACAAGATTAAATTGTTTTAATTCCTAGTTGTATGATAGGAAAAAATTACTGTTTGAAATCTCGGTATTTTGACATCAATGTGCTGCGGGTTAAAACTATACCTTTTCAACTTTATTAACGTGTAAATACATGTAAATACTACTTTCCCGGTACAAATTTATCCAATGTGCTTTTAAAATGTATTTTGTGCTGTAGTCTTGCATTTCAGTTTTCATTCAAACAAACCTTGCACTACTTTTTTCAACCCAGCTGTCCATTAACTGAAAATGTGCTGCTGTTTTCGCCCATGACTACGTGCTAGTCGGCAGTTGTATTTTGGAAGAGAGGAATTTTGTCGCCCAGGGATTTTGCCAGGGGAGACTTTGTTGTGGAGGGATTTTGTCGGCGGGTTATGCATGTGGGATTTTGACGGTATCCCCAGGGAAGAATGAACAGGATTGTTGTGGAAGACAAATAAGAATTTGGATAGATCAGTGTAACCGACTTTGGATTTCGCAGCTATCTGGAAAACCAGTTTTGCACGCATGTCATGTAGTCGAGTAGGAACGATCAAATAATCCCCTGCCATGTGATAGATACGTTTTCCTCTCGTGGTAGATACGTGTAATCACTTTAACAGTGTGAATTATCACCAACGAGTACATAATAATTGTTGACAAATGTACTCCATCCGTGATTAATTGACAAACGGCCGCTGTATTTGAATATTGGGTTAAGCAATCGCAATGGCGTGTCTAAAGCACAGTATAGATGCTGGGCGTCCTAGCTTTCATTTAATAAATTCAATCCAGGTAACCACTTCTGCTGAGCAAATATCTATCATTCTTCTCACTCTTCAAAATGGCATAATTCAACAATAAAAATGTGTAAAAAAATCTGATTGGTCATTTGTCAAACAAATACTATTTACTTCATCAGAATGAATTAATCTTCAAAGATTGTTCACCTCTCACACCCTTCTCGTTATTCCTCAATCTTAAGTACCCGAAAACGTAAAATTAACAACAGTTTTGGCACAGGAGTTCTTTCTCGTCATGTGGCGTCTGCCTTTTCAACACGTCAGGACATAATTGTTCGGGTTATACGACTTTTTCTTCTCATCATAATTCGAACATCCAACGTCCAACATCCAATGTCAGAGTACCTGCTAGCCACATTTGTAACTTCACTGTGGTATTTCGGCCAACACTACAAATTAGTTTATCTCCCAGGAAAAAAGGCCGGAAATCCTGGTCATTATTTCCGTGGAGATGAAAAAGTTGGAGTGTAAGACTGCAGTGACACAATAATTATGGTTTGGTTCCTCCAACACTCCGTCCATATCCCACTCCAATTTTCCTTTTAACCTTACCGGTCTTACATACACTGACCGGTGCAGTCACTTTGTTTCTTGAGATTCAGATTGGTTTCACGCACCGACAAAATGCTCTACGGAACCCTGCGAATAAAACCCTACCGCCTACCATTCCGAGAGCAGATGAACACGCCCGTGAAAAGATTAGAAAATATTTAATGTAGCGATTCGAGATTCGATTCATATTTCGAATAATCGCCGAGCTCTGACTATAACTCCGTTTTGAAACATGTTTGACTGGCGATTTTTGTGAATAGCACTTTCCGGCTTTGGTGGGTAAATGGTTTTAATGTGAAATCGGCTAGTTTGACCACTTGTCTAATCAAAGCATCCACACGAGTGTGTTAGATACCTAGTGGCTGATCAATGGGATAGTTACGTTTTTTTCTTTTCAACGTGATCTGGTGAGAGTGTTCGTATATTGGAAGGCCCCAGATATGGGCCAAAGAATATCAGTAAAGATCTTGTTCATGGGCTAAATAGCGCCCAAATTCAAGTAATGTGACCTTTACAAGTTGCCCCATTGACGTAGTTTGCCCCTCACCCCTGTCCTCCCGGCATCGTACAACATCGGAAGTGAGTAGGCTAAACTTTAGCTCTTAACCCTTTACCTAACATGAAAAGCAGACGACACTTGCAAACAAAATTCCTGAGTAACTAATTCTTTTCATTTTTTGTCCCCAAAACATAGGTTATGACCCATCATTGGAACGAGCTCGTTCCAAAGAGGGGTCATAACCTATGTTTTTGAGACAAAAAATGAAAAAATAATGAAAATTAATTGGCGAGTTTTGTGAATAGCGCTGGCCGGTTTTGACGGTATGTTGGGTAAAGGGTCAATCGATAGAGAGGTAGAGAGGTAGAGAGGTAGAGAGAGTGCTAGAAGCATATATTTGATCTCTCTTTTGAAGTGCAGGTACTGCAACTTAAGGCCTTCCTATTCTGTGGATGTGTTTCATATCATCTTTGATGTGAAATTACTCTTCCATAAATTGTAAAAAGTCAGACAAGCGAGCTAACTTTGATGACCAAAAATAATTCAGCCCTCTACCAGTTAACCCTTTACCTAACATAACGGCCAAAACCGGCCAGCGCTATTCTCAAAAATCGCCAATTAATTTTCATTATTTTTTTCATTTTTTGTCTCAAAAACATAGGTTATGACCCCTCGTTGGAACGAGCTCGTCGAGCTCGTTCCAACGAGGGGTTATAACCTATGTTTTTGAGACAAAAAATGAAAAAAATTAGTTATTCAAGAATTATTTTTGCAAGTGTCGTCTGCTTTTTAGGTTAGGTAAAGGGTTAACCCTTTACCCACGTCGTAACCCCAACTACATTCTTCCCTTCATCTTCCAAAATTTGGAATGAGCTCCCAACTAATACCAAAACTGCGTCAACACTTTCTGTTTTTAAAGGTAATCTTGCTAAACTGAACCCTTCCGTTAAACCACCTTCATATTTTTATACAGGAACCAGGAAAGGAAACGTTCTCCATTGCAAACTACGAAACTGTTGCAGTGATTTAAACCACGACAAATTTAACAATTTTATCTCCTCTACCCCACAATGTACCTGTGGCAATCCCCAAGAAGATGCACACCATTTCTTCTTTCAATGCCCGAACTACCACCCTCAAAGATTGACCTTTTTAATGCTGTTATCACGCTCAATATATCTAATGTTGACGAGCTACTTTATGGAATAATCGGTTTAACAACAAAGCAAAACGAACTTTTATTCAGGAAAGTTCAAACATTCATCCTTGCGACTGGCAGATTTGAATAAGATCACCTGAACCCAAACGATGCATATTGCACCCTTGGTTGTGTACTAGCGTGCGTTGAGACAACCGTGGCGTGCTGTGGAACTGCATTTTAATTTTAATTTTAATTTCCACCAATTTGTTCTTAACTTACACGCTCTCTTTTTCTAAAGACGATAGAGATCCAACAATGCAAAAGTCAGCAGGCGAGCCTAGACAACGGCAATCCTTCACTCTCTAATCCTATAACTCTTTAACACCTCGAGCCCCGGTGGTCCTTTTCGGACAAAGCCAGTGGAACACCCCGATTTCCGTGACAAAATAATGTTAAATAAATAAGTAGTACAGACCAACCACTGTTTCCAACGTGTGGCCCCAAGGCTCCTCGTTGGAAATACTGATTGGTCAGCTCTAAAATATTGAAAATATTGAAAATAGACCCTTCTAGCTAATTCAAGTGAACTGATGTGGAAGATACCACCGGATCTCAAAACGGTTAAAACATTATCTCTCTAAATCTCCAATCTTCAACCCTTTAGCTGATGACTACACTAATTCTTAGTATTTCTATATTGTATATAATTGTGCCGCAAATGTTTAATTATTCTTGTTTAAGGAGAGGAGTTTTTGTAAGTTGTGATAACTTGTTCTCCGATCCTTTTTGCTGTATATAGTGGCAAATAAAATATGTTTAAACTAAACTAACCCCAACCAGCAACTGACATTCACAACAAAAATCGCCATTCAATTTTCATTATTTTTTTAATTTTTTTTGTCTCAGAAACATAGCTTATAACCCCCTCATTGGAACGAGCTCAATGAGTGGGCCATAATTTTGAGGCAAAAAATGAAAAAATGGTTATTCAAGGATTTAGTTTGCAAGTGTCGTCTGCCTTTCGTGATAGGTGAAGGGTTAAGTGTTAAGAGATATATTGGTGGTCAGATCAGGTCGGTTATTAAGAATTGAGAACATTTTGAAAACTGGAATGTTCGTCCATTGTCGTTGATTTTTCTAGTCTGTGTATACACATACTACTTTCGAGGCTAGGTCACTGCCATTACACCGAAAACTGTGTCACGGGTCCACGTGTATTTAGAAAACAAGTAATCATGTAGATTAGAAATTATCAGGAAACACCTGAGCATCTTAGTGACGATGGTATTTTCTTGTGTATTTCAAAATGAATCCCCCAACCCAATTTGCTTTTAAGTTAATGAAGATAAAGGGTCATCGGCCTTCCAGGGGGGTCCTCATATAAGAACAAAGCTATCATACCCGATGGTTTAAGTTCCCTCATACCCACATCGCTAAAAAAACAAAAACAACTTCAATCTCGTCAAACATTTCAACTTAAGGGTTGATACAATTTTAGTTGTATTTTCGTGGAGAAATTATAAGATATACGGCAAAATATCAACCCTTGACTTTTCATCGTGAATCGATGTATATAACAACGCGTAGGCCTACTGCTCGGGACTTTGGTTCTTGGCTTGGTATTCTGGATCATGTCAGCTCCACAAGTACAGACTCTGAAAGTCGACATGTTTCTTTTTTCAGACCTGTAATACTTAATCTAACGCGGTTAGTAGAGGATACTTGCAAAACATTTTTTTTGAATGACTAACAATTTCCTTCTTCGCCTCAAAACACCTTTCATTGGAAAGAGAGCACTTCGAGATCGTTCGACTGAGGGGGAATACGTAATTTAGGACGGGGTTGGTGCAAAAGGTGAAATGTGGCGTTGTATGAAGGGTTAAGATATATCTCACCACGATGGTTAAAACAATATCATTGATTCTTGTGCCAAACGAAAGAAGAATCTTCACCAATGTTTCCTATTCTGAATAAAAAGTGTGACGTGCTAGGGGAACCTCCATCCCATTTGACAAAGATTCCACTCGAGCAAAAACTCGTAAATCTCGTGTGTAGCATTTTGGGCAATAAAGCGGGTACTTTGCCGTTTTTCCAACACCCCTCAGTGCCAGTTTTTTTTCTAATCACTATCCCCCTCCCCCGTCACAACATTTAGGAAATGGGTGCCTTTCCAAACAGCCATCAGTTTACTTTGACCCTTCGAACTCTGGTGGTATTTTTCACACCAGTTCAGCGTCATCAACTGGAAGAGTCTATATTCGTCACTTGGGGGCAGACCAATCAATATTTTCAACGTGCAAAAATCTTGATTGGTCCACCACACAAATTCAACGATCACTTATCTACTTTCTGAAGTCACCGAGCAACTATCTACTTTCTGAAGTCCTGGTTTTATCACGATCCTGGACTGGAAAAGCGGTCTTTCGGGTTCAAAGTTTTAACATAAGTTGTGGTAATCAACCCTCTCCAATCTCACCCCTTAAATGAATATTTCTCATTTTAAAAATATCTTTCAGCAGTGGACTAGAATATGCAATTTATCGAGTGGATCTCTTTATCAAATGTACGACACACTAAAAATATGGAAAAAATAATAAAAAAGAAGACAAAAAACCCAAAACACTAATACTATTAATCCTTGATGCAACATGCTTCCGTCCAAAATGGATATGGTCTCACCTGTCATTGACAAAGCTACTACGACAGGGGCAGCGATGTAGAAAGCATGGATGCAAGAAAATAAAAGCCCAAAGCAAAGCAAACCATGATAAAACAAAACATCAACAGCCTTACCGCCCGCCCTCTCCCCTCAAATAAGAAGTATCAGAAGCAGATCTGGTGGTTGCAATTGATATTGTATCTAAAACCTTCGGCCATGGATTGCTAGTGATTGATAGTGCAAAACCAGTTACTCATCATTGTTGTATGCAGCCATTTTTAAATCCATTGCCATAAGATAAAATAAACTCAAAGAAATTCGAATATAACATAAATATTTGTTGTGACATATCATTGGAATCGGCTTAATAAACCGATTCCAATGATATGTCAGAACGAATATGATCTTAAAAAACGAGCAGTTTGATGAAAGAGATATTGGAGGATAGTTTGTAGTTTGGAAACAAAATAACAACAGCCCTTGTCACATCTCTGGAGAACTAACCAATTATCAACGCCGAGATTTTCTAACAGAAACAATGAAGACTGATTGTTGAACAACTGAATCCGAGAAAAAAAGGTAAAAATTAGCATATAAAAAGCATGGCCTGTCGGTCACGTCTGGAAATGAAAACTTATTCTGAAGTGTAGAATTTCCATAGACAGTTCAAGACAATATGTGATTTTTTTTTCTGACAGTGCCACGAGTCACCGATGAAACTACAGTACGTGGAGAGTGGATTGTAACTAAATCACCCGCGGAGTGGAGTTGTCACCCAAGCTATAACTTTCAAATACTGTACATATCCACAAAAAAAAACACAAGCAATGTTTCAGCCAATGGACCTCCGGGTTTAACCCGGAGGTCCATTGGCTGAAACTTTGCTTGTGTTGGTTATGCTTTGCAGCAAATTTGCTATTATTGATTGGGTGGAATTTCAACTCTGCGGGTGATTTAGTGATAATACACTCTTCGCGTACTGTAGCTAAAACTACCACGGAGGGTTGCCCATCATCACAGTTCTCAAAGAAAATGTAACTACTACCAAACAATTCACATGAGTATCACAACGTCGATCTCGGGAAAACAAAATGAATGTACAAGAAAACTCTTTTCTTGGATTACACAATTTTTTATTGTGAAACGGTAATAGGTCTGTATACCTCTAGTATAGTAACGAAAGGGTCAGAACTACAATAGTCGATGTGACGGAGGTTTTGTTCAGAAGCGCATGATTGACCTGTGCTCTGATCCCTAATTTAAACGCAACAATTAGATGACCAGGTCAAATATTGTGTAATAGTAAGTTTTACCTAAAATTCACATTTCCAATTGATTGCTTTGAATTCAAAAGGGTTTATGGGTATTGTTGGAGCTCCTTTGTGCTCTGGAAAGTAATATTGAACTAACGGTTGATTTACAGTATGGGTCACAGTTGTGCCATACTCTCTTTTTGACAATCGTAATCCCAAAATAATTATTCTTTGGATGTTGTACCGTAATTCATGATGTAATGCACAACATTGGTGCGCTGAATAGAAACGAAGATGATGATGATGTGACGCGACGATGATGATGCAGGCCTTCTATTTTAGGGCGAGTGATCACTTGCCCACATGTAACACCCGTCTGAAACATATCTGAGGTGAGAGATGAGTTTGCCTCAAATTCCTCATCACTCGCCTTAATTGGTAGAGTGGTAAATATTTTTGGTCGGTGAAATTTGTTCACATGCCGTTGCCTTGTCACAATTTATGGGAGAGTACCTAGAGGTACTCTCCCATAAATTGTAACAAGACAAATCCTTACAGGCTGACTAATTTATATTCAAAGAGAAAATGAAGCACATAAATAGAACATGACGCCTGTTAGCTGTGGTTCCTGCGCTTCAGAATGGAGCCAAAATATGGGCTTCTAGCACCCAACCAGTTAATCTTGAAGCGACTCTTCAACAAAACATTTTTGGCTCTCGGGGCAGTGATTTTAAAAATCACTTAGTTTGGGGAAAATTTTAGAGTTTGAGGTGAGTGGTAAATCGCACACCTACACTTTTCTAAATTCAAGATGATGATGATGATGATGGTGATAATGATATGATGATGATGATGCTTAACTTTATGGCTGGCAACCAGATTAGGATCTTGGCATTACTAGCCATATGGGCAATGGATATCAACCGGAATTCGAAAGCTTGCACGCTTTAACCATACTAAGTTACCAACATCCACCGAACTCTAACGGCAAGGCAAAAGAAATTGAAAGCTGACAGCAAAAACCACATTCGGGTTCACTTGAGACAAACGGACCCATGCACACAAAATGACGGAAATGTGGATAAAACCTTTTCCGCCCAGGCTCCCCATATCCGCCGAATTCACGTCAACGCAGTATATATCGTGGAGATCCAGTGAACTACCAACATAGTTTTTCAGTTAGGCGGATATCCCCCTTTCAGACCGGATTAGTTGTTTTGCACAGACAGCCTAGATTGGGGCCCAAACGCAATAAGGAACCTTAAATTACAGGGGCATCTCGGCCCCAAACTTGATAAAAAAAACGAATACAGGTGAAATCTGGGTAAACATTTCGGCTTTCGTTTCGGACAAAAATATTGTATATGTTCACAAGACGTTCTGTTTGCTTACTTGGAAGCTCGAATTCTGTTAATCGTGTAACCTAATAATACACTTATATAAGTGTATTTTAAAAAAAAAACATACTTCAAAGCAGTTGTCTCCAGATGCAAGACTTGTAGCGAGGATTGAGAAGGAAGACAACTACTTGTATTTGTTTGTTGTTTCTTTATAAATATTTAATGAGACTTACTACAACGTGGAAACAGTTAGTTTCTCTATCATCTTGTTTCCTTAAATCGCCTCGCTAAATTTGTAACGGCATGGGTGGGTGCATCCCAAAGTAACCTAACTTGAACCGAGTAAAATCTGACTGGATGTGTGGGCAATGTTTAGAAAAAATTCCTTCAAACTATTTGTGTCTGCACGACTGTGAAAAATTAAAGGAAACTGTTATTGCATAGCCTAATGAAAAAAAACCCAATTTTTCTAATATTTTAAAAAAGATACATTCGCCAGATTTTGTGATCGGTGATAGGGAATAATATTCTTGTTAACCTACAAAGTGGAAAATGTGTTCCAGCCGACCACCGGCAATCACAGAATGCCAGACACACACACACGCACGTCGTGCGCGGCTCAACCATTTCAATACGACTGAAATCGACAGTCTAAATGAAGTGGGGTGGGGAAAAAAATGTCCTGCTGCCAGGACTGAAAATAAGCAGTCTGACATTTGCAGAATGAGGTCCCCAGAGGGTGAATTTGATGGTGCTATCCCATACAGTGGGCCAATTTATCCTCTGGGTACCTCAGTAGTAGGAGAGCGATGGATCGTGCCGATTGGCAGGACCCAGTGCAGGACCTAGAAAGTGACGTCATGTCACGTGACCCAATGGTGCCATGTTGTGTTGTTTTGATAACCCGCGTGAGCGGCCATCTTGTGACGTCATCCCCATAGTGATACGTGATTCTAGTGCGCATGCGCAGCGCGTGATGTTACGGTGATACATGTTTCCGTCGTCCATTTTGTATACTGGAGGCCGCCATCTTGGTTTCTATGGGAGCACGTGGTTGCTATGTTACGCAATGGCCTACAACAAGACAGGGGTATGTTCGGAGGGTATGTTCCTTTGTACAAGAGTAATTTCCCGATTTGAAGAATTACCACAAACAACCCGACAATCTCTCCAAATCACCAAAAACTACCTTATTTGATACGAATTCTTCTCCATTTTATCGGCTTAGCATGTAGCGATATAGTACCAAGTGACCCCGGGGTGAGTTCGATTGAACTAGAGTAATTTCCCGATTCGTAGAATTACCACAAACAACCCGACAATCCCTTCAAATCACCAGAAACGACTTTATTTACTACGGATTCCCCATTTTATTGGCTTAGCACGGTGTGCTATAGTACCGATGGGCCCCGGGTGAATTCGATTGAACAATTACCACAAACAACCTGATAATCCCTCCAAATCACCAAAAACAACTTTTGGAACGTGGGTGTTTGGTGGAATGTGCTTGTGTGTTATTACATATTGTGTCACAATGTGTACACATTACAGGTAGTACATAGGCACATGATGGATGTGCCGATATGTGCTTTTGTGAAAATGCACAATGTGACACATTGTGTACTAGCACATAGGCACATACGACCAAAAAGGGATTCTGTAGCCACAGACATATCCTAAAAGGGGATTCTATAGAGATTCTAAAAAAGGATTCCATAAGTGGGATTCCATCTTACGTCGCGTGACTCGCCCTTACTGCTCGAACGACTCGAATAATGTGATGTGAAATGTACTTTAGCGTAACTGCTCGACCGAGTGATTCGCACATACAACTCTTAGCCTCATTTCAGGAAAAAAGGGATTTCATAGTCACAGGCGTTTTCCGAAAAGAGATTCTTAAAAGAGATTCTTAAAAAGGGATTTCAGAAGTGGGATTCCGTGACATGGGATGGTCCCCATGGCAAAGCCGCTGGACAGTGATACAAAGTTTAATTTTGAATGTGAGGGGTTTTTTTTTCCAAATACGTGTATGAGTTATAGGAAAGAAATACATTTTTAAGCTTAAATCTCTTTGGTTTGTTCATTGTCATACTTAACACTTGGGATTAACGTCATATGGTTCTTGTGATGTGAACATGCAAATATGGGCAGTTTATGTTTCAGCACAGCGGAGGGTGGGGGGGGGGGGGGGGGGGGGGGGGGGGTTATTGTCAAAATACCTTGATGCGTAGCAAGGGGAATAACTGTCCCTGGGCTGGATTTTCGATTGAGCTACTCCCGAGCCAACAGTAAGGACTTGGCCGTCAACAAATAGTCTCAACAAAATACAAAAACAGAAAAAAATATATTACCATCCTAAGAAAACTATTACGCAAGAAAACTCCTTTATTGGGAAGGGATAAACTCCAAAATAAACGTTGGAACAATATTTGGTGCAAAATACACTCAGACAAGGAGATGACTTTTTACTTCTAACAATGTTTGATAGGCGGGGAACTGGGAAGGCACGGGGATGACGACACCCCCCCCCCCCCCCAACTCCCACGCACACACTTTTCACTGACATGAACATGCTTGAAGTTTACACGATGACTTTTATAATTTGAGACTTTTCAACTGTGTCAATATACATATGATCTTACATTATATTACAGTCCCTTGAGTGGAACAAGGCGCCATCTGCAATGCTTGTTCCACTCAAAGGACCTTATCTACAAACATAAACAACTTTAACAGTATTTGGCCAATTCTACCTTCGGCAGTTTCGGTCTGTTTATTCAACTTCAGCCATCTTCCAATCGGAAGGAAGATCCTTCATCACGAAAAAATGGTCAAAATATAAGAGATGGACTGAGACGTGACCAGACCGTGGCATATGCAGAAAAAGAGAGACAAGTGGTTATTCATTCATTTGCTGGTATTAACCCTTTACCCAACGTAACGGCCAAAACCGGCCAACGCTATTCTCAAAAATCACCAATTAATTTTCATTATTTTTTTCATTTTTTGTCTCAAAAACATAGGTTATGACCCCTCGTTGGAACGAGCTCGTTCCAACGAGGGGTCATAACCTATGTTTTTGAGACAAAAAATGAAAAAAATTAGTTATTCAAGAATTATTTTTGCAAGTGTCGTCTGCTTTTCATGTTAGGTAAAGGGTTAAGACAAAACACAACGACAGGAATCAACGTAGTTCCCTGCGCAGCCCACTAGGTATTCACCTTGAGGTCTGCTACCAGCTTCAGCCATTTTAAAATGGCGGATCAAATAGAATAGAAGAAAGACGTTTCTCGGTAGGGAGTAGAAATTGTGTACGTTAAAATGCCCAGATCTTTCCCATTTCTGTCCCAATCTTTTTTCGAGAGATTTTGTGATCGACTTGAACAAAAATGAGTACATGTCACCACCAAACAACAACATTCGACGGGTTTTTATGCGCGAGAGTCACGTCGATTATTCATGTATTGATCCCAAATGTTTATTTCTAAAGGTGGCATAACATCTCAGTATAGAGTATCGCAAAGTACGCCCAATACCTGTCATTCTGACACCAACCACACTACTGTGCTGCAATTAGTTCAAAAGTTACAGCTGATTTTAGTCCCCCCCCCACCCCCCCCCCCCCCCCCCCGGATAGGCCTCACGCGATGGACATATGGGACTTCGAGTACAACTTGATACGATATGGCGAAAGGACACAATTTCTCAGTTTAAAATAAAAAAGTTATAAGTATCGACAATGATGAATGAAAATCCCGGTCTAATTCCCAAGTACAGGTAACAGGATTTTCAAATGTTTATTTCCAAATTCCAATTGTGGTATCACGTCCTCACATGCTGCATCTGAAAATAAGGTCCATGGCTGTTATAGTTATACCAACTTCACCTCTTGGTCACACGCCTTTTAAAACTACAGGTACCACCCCCCCCCCCCAAAAAAAAACAACAAACAAACAAACAAACAAAAAAAAAAGAACCATCCGCGCTCCACCCAACCCATTGCACACACACCTGTCGAGTGGAAGTTTACAAAACGTGCTGCCATTTATTCTTCCAAGTTGAAAGAAAATATGCGAAACAAAGAATAAGGAATTCCAATTTTCAGTGATATAATGTTTTGTTTTTTTTTATACATTTTATATATAACTTATTCAGATATACATGTAAAGAACAGGTACTAAAAATGAATGTCAATCTGACATTCACCGATCCGATAAAAATGAAAGTAACAATTCACAAAAATGTAAATACCCATTTATGAAAAGCAAAAGCTAAATAGTATTTATGACATACCCATATCGGCAAAGTTAATAAATGCACTTAACAGAACATAATTGTATCTGGAGAGTGGATTGTCACTAGAACACTTACAGAGTGGCATTCCAACACATACCTTACATTCATTTTTATCGAATAGGTGAATGTCAGGTTGATATTTTAATACCTGTTTTTCACACAGTGGCGCGCCAGGATTTCAAAATGGGGGGGGGGGGGGAGGGGGTTAAGTAAGATATGGGGGAGAGGTCATAGTCGAGATGAAGAATCCATCTCCCAAAAAGCCTCAGGCCTTAGCTGGAGGATGGTAGGGGAGGGGTGTCCCCCCCCCCCCCGCGTATGTGGGGGATCTCCCCATGAAACATTTTCATATTTGGACGCCATGGGAGCAATATCTGAGCATTTCTACAACACCTGACATGATGTGTATTGGGTAAAGAGTTAAATAATATAGGTAATTTGTTTGTGGATAAATAGATGTGATGAATGGGCTTCCAACTTCTTATTTAATTAGCACGTACGGGATCAATGGTCATGCTGGGATTCCAGTATCCCCAATCAGTCACAGACTTCCATTTGCATGAGACCGACTGGGTGTGTAACTTAAGCCAAAGAAGCAAATCTAGTCCCTTGAGAATATACATTATTACCAGCAAGAGTGAATCTACATCTAAGATTCCATCCCTCCCCACCCCCCCCCACCCCCACCCCATAATTTTCCAATCGGGACATTTATTTTTCTCAGGATTGGATCCCAATCCAGAAAAAAATGTTCCGATTGAAAAATTATTTGGGAGTTGGGGGGGGGGGGGCACCCCTACCTCTACACTTTCCAATAGTCACGTTCCTGGAAAAGCTCGACTAACTTTAGGTGGTTGTTTAACAGAAGTACCTTGAGGATTAGTCTTAGATAGTATGGGTTGATAAGCTCGGGCTTAGAACGGGAGTGACTATAGCCACAAACGGATATACATACTGGTCAGTATTGTGACAACAGCCGTCTGGGGGGAAGGTTCGAGCCATTGTAATCAAGTGGCTATTATCTTGATGACTTGATCTTGTCTTATCGATTTGGAATACAGGTTACAGTTTGCTTTACAGACGGTGATTTTTCACATAACAGGGTGGTTGATTGGTCACATCGCTCTGGTAACTTTGTCAACCTGTAATTGACTCCAGCACATCAAGGAAAGTAACTCTTCGGTAAAACTTGTCAAACATCACATAACGAACAAAAACTTCACCTTCATGCCACTGAAACCATCCCCATTGTATTTCAAGTAGATGTGCACGTAGTCTAATTGGGAGGGGTGGGGGTGCAAGTTTCAAACAACATTAAAGCGTTAAATATTCAAAATTTTCTCCGGGGGGAGGGGGGGGGGGTCAGGGAAGTGGAAGCCGTGAGCCACGCAACGGCCTTTCAAATATCATTGTTGACCCTTTTGGGCTGGTAACCATAGTGACAGTTACATCTGTTCCAGGATCACTAAATGAGATTATTTGAAGATTTGGTAATGCGCGGTACAAATTGTGTGATTTCTTTCAAAAACAATCTTGGAGTTGAAGTTCCATCTAAACAATAACTCAAGATCCAAGGAAAAAAACCCTGAGAATTGCAAAGGAAGTCCGAGTGAAAAGTTCGAGTGAAAAGCAGACGACACTTGCAAAAAAAAAATTCTTGAATAACTATTTTTTTCATTTTTTGTCTCAAAAAATAGGTTAGGACCCCTCATTGGAACGAGCTCGACGAGCTCGTTCCAACGAGGGGTCATAACCTATGTTTTTTAGACAAAAAATGAAAAAATAATGAAAATTAATTGGCGATTTTTGAGAATCGCGCTGGTCGGTTTTGGCCGTTACGTTGGGTAAAGGGTTAAATAACTTAAGTAATGAACAAATTATTCACAAAAAGCCCCATTCATTTTTTTTTTCAATTTTTACATCTAAACAACATAACTTATGACCACTCAGAAGAACGAGCTAGTCAAGTTCGTTCCAATGAGGAGGTCATATAATATGTTTTCTAGGCAAAAATTAAAAAAAAGGTTTTATTTTCCAAGTACCATTGTCTTGTATTTGGTATAAGTTTTTTCTCCTGGGGTCCATTAGATAAAATGTTGTCTACGCTTCGAATGTTTTGTTGTTTTTTTTTTACGAAATTTGAGCACCAGCGGCAAAAACCAGCGGCAAAAAGCGGAAATTGTTCGAAGGGGTTGATGGTAACAACTTTTGAGAGGAGAGTACTTTTGAAAGATTAACTCGGCATCTGACACTAGTATATATCCAAGCGAAGCCTGTGTCAGTAGAGCATACAGAAAATACTTGTGATTCAGTTGTATATACTGGTCTAAAAAGATACCCCCCCCCCCCTCAGCCGAAGGTTTTTTCTGCGGCGGAGTTTTATAATTTTCCAATATGTTTATGAAGGTTGTCTCTATTTTTCTTTGTTTCACCTGAAAAGTCATCTAATTCCTGCATATTTTGTCTCAAAAAGTCCAAAATATCCTGTTACATCGTCCGATAACATATAAATAAGAGAGTTGAAAAATTGTTACGATGGAAAGAAAGGTGAGTGGAGACTGCTGGAAACATTTAACACCAAATTTGACGGCGAAGGAATAATTTCTATTGCCAGACGAACAAGGCCGAAACGCAGGTCAGGGGATTCGGTAAGGCAGGGTGGGCTATTTTTTGTCTGATATAAAACGTATTTAGAAATGTAAATATCACTTAACGGCAATGCATTAACTGACGACCTATTGTCAGATCCCACAAAATAGGAAATTTGCTGTTTAAAAAATCCAGCGGCCAACTCCAAGTAGTTGTGTCCCTTCGCAATCGCAATGCTCGATACGAGCACTGAGAAAGGAAACAACTGCTGAGAGTCTGATCAAGCGGTACGATCCTGTTTGTTTTTTTTTCTATAAACAATACATTTATTATACACGTAATGTCACGATTGTTCGTATATTTAAAATTTACCCAGTTCTCAAAACTTGGGAGACCCACCGTAAGGCGCTTATAACAATGAAGTAGGATACTTAGTGGAATTTGGATCCTATTAGTTACACAATCCATCAGCATCCCAACAGGGTGAATGCAGCGTTTGCTCACGCCATAAAAAGCTGAAAAAGCGGTGCTCGAGCCAGGCATGGAATTAAGCGACACCACACGCACCATATCTACCAGGCCACATACGAGGGGCGTCAAAAAGTTTTGAGCCTAACATAAAGAAAGCTAGAAATATCGGCACAGAACATATATATTTCTCAACATAGTCCCCTTGTAATTCAATACACTTGTTCCGCCTGGTCTGCCAGTCGTTGATGCCGCGTCTGTAGAAGTCCATATCTTGGTCCTGTAACCAAGCCTCCACAACAACAGTAAGTTCCTCATCATCTTGAAATCTTTGACCACGTAAGAGTTTCTTCAAAGTGGGAAAGAGATGTTAATCGCTTTGACCACATAAGTGTTTCTTCAAATTTGAAGAAACACTTACGTGGTCAAAAATTTCAATGGCAAAGGATTTTGTATCCCGGGCTGAAATATCCGCCAGCAGCTTGCAAGAAGTTAATTAAACACATTGCGTTGTCCTGCGTCAAAATCTTCCCACAGATCGATTGACCGGTGTGAGGATATATAAATCTATTGAGATACATTATAGGTCGGTTTCATTGGTATAATCTGAGAAACTAAGCACAATTGGGACATGCCTAGCAGATGACACTGAAGTTTTCATCGTTCGCTTCCAGTAAATAACTTTTGACTCCTCGCTGTAACTAACTCCCATGAGGTCGTTTCAAAAAAATTTCATCAGCGGGATCGGTACTCAGTTTCCAGTTCAGTTTTCTTGTTTATTTGGTTCTCCACTTCCAGGTTTGTAGGCAGAAAAAGATGTCCCAGGAGCCGTAGCTGACAAAAATATTTCATGTCAAATCTAATCGATGGGTTCATTTTTGTGTCATCAAACAAGTCGTCGCCTGAGTGCTAGAATGTTCTATGTCCCATAGGGGACATAGAACATTCTAGCAATCAGGCGACGAAGTGTTATAGCAGTTGCTCCTAGGAAAGTATTTTGTTGTCTTTTCAAAAAATAAACAAAATGACATCAAGAGCGATAATTCTGAAATATTATGAGCATCAACGATTTGCACATCAAGGGCGGCAATCAAGACTTGCAATCCATTCCAGGATAAAAGAATGCACATCTCCCTTCCGGGTATTTGTATCTGATGCAGAGACGCGAACATGTATGAAGGCACCATAACAAGTCTGTTAGAGGTGACTAAATTCTGGTCTCGGTTTTGTCCTCAAACAATCTTAAACCCTGAATGTAAAGAAAAAAACCAGTGGCAACCCAGTAAAACACATAATTTAAGGGTTTTTTTGGTCTCGATATTGCATGAAAGTATTGGATAAAACAATGCTATTCTTGGTAGTTTGAAGGTTCGGTCTGAGATTACGTACTCGTTGTTAAAGAGTTTCCCACAGAGACTGACGTCGAGACAGAGTGGAGAACGTGGCACCCCGAGAAATCGAACACCACCTGGACAACATTTGCATAACCTCGTTTTTGAAATATACACCAAAACTATTAACCTCTCACACACGTGGCTCAGATAATGTTCGTTCATATTTAGTTAAACAGGCTTTTGTCCGTGGAAGAATGAGGATTTAAAAAAAAAATTCCCCAAGTTAACTGGGGGAAGGTAGTAAGTAGACAGAGACCTTCTGGGTGAGCGGCCATTTTGGTTTCCCCTTTTCTTTGCCACTCATTCGAAAGCTACCCTCTAAAATCAGTTGGTTTATTCACTCAACCTAAATCATCTGAGTGGAGTAAATATGAACCCAATTGGATATGCGGTATCATCTATAATATGATACAGTAATTCTTAAAACAACGAGAAGTTTTGTCAATCTGACACCAAGAGGTGACATTAACAATATTATATTACAACCACTATAAGCCTTGATATTTACGTCTATCATTTGGAATTAGTATTGTTTTATGTTTCTATTTATGTTGATTTTGTATATACAAAGCAATCTGCCTTTGTTCTGGTGTATTTGCTTAATAAATCTTATCTTATCTTATCTTATCTATTCACTCAACCCAGTTGATTTGGGTTAATTTTTAACCCAATTCATTTTAGAGTGTACGCAGTTCTCTAGTTATCACAATCTTAACACTTTGGTGGTATCTTCCATGTCAGTTCAATGGCAGCAATTGGAAGAGTCCATATTTATTATTTGGGGTTAGACCATATTTTCAACGTGCAGCCTTGGGGCTGCACGTTGAAAATATTGATTGGTCTACACCACACATTTACCTTGTAGCCATACCACTTAATAACATTATGATGTAGCTTGAGCACGGACGGAAAAACGACCTCTGGGGTTGAAAGGGTTAAATCCCAAACGACTGAATTTGCGAAGGAGTAATACATAAATGGAACGCAGCTTGGTGTTGAGTACTCATGGATATGGGTGTCTAATTTTCTGCTTGAATCAGTACTATCAATAAATGGTTTGTTGTTTTATTGGAGGGTCGAATTTCGATGTATACACACGTCCAACAAGAACAGTGAATAACACAGACAGACAAAAATCTTCAAAACCGAAATGTTTTCATTTTGCCTCAAAAAAATATATATGTTCCCCAATAAGCCTTTTTCGAAACTGCCATCTTGGATTTTAATCTGTGCAAGGTCACAGATCGCGTGGTGTAGACAAAGCGATTTCCATGTCCATCGCGTTGAGTTCTGTCTCAGCCAAATCAAATAGTTTTGTGAAATATCAAGTTTAAATTCGTAGAACCAATGTCACCATTCGAATTAACTGAGGGGGCAACACCGGACGACATTAAACGACGGGATATCGCAGGTTTAAAGACTTTTTTACACGGAGGCGAGTACTTGTTCTTGTTTTGAGTGGCAACAAGGAAACACTCGTTGCATGGAGTTTCTCGGCTTCGATAAATCCTCGAAAATTGTCGAAACAGTGACCGCGGCCACGGAGTCATGACACAGCGTGCAGTCAAACACCATTTAAGTCGATAGGAACTCAATTCGAATTTGAAAATTCTGTTACAATATTGCCATTGCCTTAAACAAATGGTAACAACCTTGGCTAAATGTTTTTTGAATTCGAACTAATGAAAGTAATGGGGTCCGAAGCACTTCTCCCACTGTCTTCTACCATTGCTTACAACGTGTTTTCTTGAGATGTTTACACCCCACGACCTGTGACCTTGCCCATTTTTAAAGCCAAGATGGCAGTTTCGAAAAAAGGCTTATGGAACGAGCTCGTACCAACGAGGGATTATAAGCTTTCTTTTGGAGATTAAAAAAGGATAAAACAATGGAATTTGAATTCGATTTTTGCGAACAGTTCTGGTCTCTTTTAGCTTTTACGTTACGAATAAAAGATTACAGAATAAGTTCACACAAGCTCCCGATTTAAATTCTTTGTTCAACTTGGATAAACCTGGACGCAGGGGCGGAGAAAAGTAACCGAGAAATGCAACTGAAATGCTGGCCCCAAATCCCGAGAAAATTGTGATGTTTCGAACTGAACGAACGCTGCTTCTTTGCATCTGAGCGATCAATGGCAGTTCACACAGAAGACATTTCGATGGCATTTTTGTATCATCTTCATCACTCATTCGATAAGAATGATATCAATAGGGGGTGAGAGGGGGCGGGGGGGGGGGGGTGCGCGGATCCATCGGGCCGACCATAGTTCGGCCCAATGGGAGAAATATCTGATTTTTCAAATTAAAAAACGCTGCTTCCTTGCATCTGAGCGATCAGTGGCAGACTAGACTGCTGCTTTATCGAAATGTTCTCTATGTGGACTGCGGTTGACGAGGTTCATTCCCACTAGACCAATTCCCTTTCGACCAATTCCCACGAGGCCAATTCCCTAAAGACCAATTCCCCTTAGACCAACTGGTGTGTTCTACTTTAAAAATAATTCTATATCAATAATTAGATATATTTATAAATATTTATAAATGTATTTAATGTTATTGATATTCAAGCCTGAAAATAAGCAGTCTGTCATTTGCAAAATGAGGTCCCCAGAGGGTGAATTTGCTGATGCTATCCCATACAATGGGACAGCTTATCCTCTGGGTACCTCTTTCTGTCTATGTTTGAGACTTTTATTCAGGTTGAGGTTCACAGATGGTAAATTTAGTGATGCTACCCTGCTGTGCAGGGTAGCATCACCAAATTCACCTTCTGGGGACCTCATTTTTCAGATGATAGTCTGCTCATTTTCTGGCTTGTCGATATTTTATAGATGTTGGGCAGATTTTTATAAATAAATGTTTTCCTAATTATCCTTAATCAACCCTTAATCAATAACAGTATGCAGTTGGTCTAAGGGGAATTGGTCTTTTGGGAATTGGTATAAAGGGAATTGGACTAAAGGGAATTGGTCAAGTGGGAAGACACCGTGGACTGCCATTGGCAGTCCACAAAGAGAACATTTCAATATTCCAATATTCCAACATTCTTTGCAATCAGATCCATTTCGCCTGTTGGGCCTTTTCGCTAAACTCCAGGCACCAACAGGTGAGGGGCCGCTTCAACTTGGGGGCCCCATGGGCCACCTAATAAGGCACCCACAGGGAATTTTCCCTATGGACCATATGGCCAGTCCGCATCTGCCAGTACGAATAATTCATACGTAGAAGATCCAAGTTCAATCCATACATGGCAAAATTTGACTCTCAGGAAGGACGGTGGCTCAATGATTAGAGAATTGGTTTCCAGATTGAAAGGTTATAGGTTCGATCCTGATCCGCGTCAGCTGCGTTGTGCCCTTGAGTGAAACACCGAGGCTATTTATTCCTACTTGCGCGGGATTAGCAAGCTGCGGAGTCTTTCTGTTACTCGCCGCTGCTCGGCGGTTCTCTCCGGGTACTAAAGTTTCCTTCACCTGTAAAACTTTCTCACACCGTACGCCCTGCCTGTTGAAAGTGTCCTTAATTAATAATTTTATGAATAAATAAATTTTCTTTGAAGAGAAATTTGGACGTCGACGAGAAAACCACACCATGAACAACGACACGGTGTGTGTGTGTGGGGGGGGGGGGGGGGGGGGGGGGGGGTCGATGTGATTTGATTCTATTGCCCATATTGTCCATAGTGCTGTAAGATTGAACTATTAAATACAAAACAGACTGACCTATTTGCTATTAGGAGTGTTCTATACGACCACTCCATCCATAAAACAAGGTTGAAACGATTTAAATTTCCTTATATTTTTACTGTGGTGTACTTTTGCAAGAAGTTTCGCACTTGGATCTCTGCGCATTACGGTAGCTTGTGGCTTACAGCCTTGGAAACTTTTGATGCCATACCCGACCCCTTGTAAGCTTCTCTTCGGAAAAGGGATACTGTGCAGCATTCAGATGGGAATTTTTGAGAAAAGTGACAAGCAGTTACTTCCTTCCTTGTGCTCGACAAAAGTATTTCCTGTCGGAGAACCGTCACTCTTTATTGATCAATAATGTTTCATCAAATCCATGTTTGTAGAGGGGTGAATCATTGTTTTGAAATAGCAACGTTCAGATTTCCTGTGCTGAAAAATTATGGATGTTACATAATATGTACTGGGTCTGATGTGGGCATAAAACTGGAGGTTTAACTCTTTTGACGTAACGACCAAAACCGGTCAGAGCTATTCACAAAAAAATCGCCATTAAAATCGCATTATGTTTCATTTTTTGCCCATAAAACATAGCTTATAAAATCTCACTGGAACTGGTTTTTAGAAAACATACCAGTGAGGGGTCATAAGCTTTATTTTTGAGGCAAAAGAATGAAAATGTTTAGTTATTCGAGACTTTTTTGCAAGTGCTGTCTCTTCTTTTTATGTTAACCCTTTACCCAACGCAGACGCTATCAAAATTTATTATTTTAAATATAATTTTTTCAAATTTTTCAAAAAATTTCAACAAAACCATATCATGTGACCCCTCGTTGGAACGAGCTCGACGAGCTCGTTCCAACGAAGGGTCACATGATATGGTTTTGTTGAAATTTTTTGAAAAATAATATTTTTTCAACAACTGAATTTGCATATTACGCGGGCGGATGCGGCCGATTCGTTGGGTAAAGGGTTAAGTAAAGGGTTATCAAACAAAAGTTAATCCTTTACCCAACGCACAGGATATCAAAATTCTATCTTTTAATTATTGTTTTTTTTAAATTAAAATAAACCATTCAACGAAACCATATCAAAAGACCCCTCATTGGAAGGAGCTCGATGAGGTCGTTCCAATGGAGGGGGGGGGGGGGGGGAGGGGGGCACATGATATGGTTTTGATGAAACCTTAAAAAAAAATTTCAACTGCTAAATTTGAATCTCACACGGGCGGATGCGACCGACGATTCGTTAGGTAAATGGGTTAAAATACAACAACGCCAATATTGTTTAACAAATAACCGGAATCTCTCACTTTTTAATCCTAACTTCCGAAACATAGGTTAACAGGTTATAGCCCCTCATTAGAACGAGATTGTTGATCTTGTTCCAATCGATGGGACATAAGCTATGTTTCGGACTCCAAAAACGAAATTTTCAGTTATTTTGGAAAGAATGTTTTGTCTTCATTCTAGTCGTGTAAGGTAAAAGGAGGGTGAGTGAAGTCATAATTCATTGCCTCAACCCACTTATGCCACCTCCCCCCCCCCCCCCCCCCCATTGGAACGACACTGTCGAGTTCATTATAATAGGGGTCAAGGCGACCCCAGGGGATTGATTTTTCCACTCTACCGGTTTACTCTTGGATAATATGAAGTGGAAGCGAGACTAACACAGGAATCACCTGGAATGAAAACTGAAGCAGATAGAATTGGTCACTGGTTGGACAGTAGAGCCGAAAAACCTAAACACCAAAGATCGGTTCTCTTCCAGAACTGAAGGGTCTCTCATTTGCAGTTATCTGGAACAATTAAGCACCACCCACACTCTAAACTCAGTTGGGTTAAAAATCAACCCAAATCAACTGCGTTGGGTTCATATTCACTCAGTCCAGTTGATTTGAGTTGGTATTTTACCCAAATGATTTTAGAGTCAACCCCGTGACACTATAACATTGCGACCACAGTATGACATGTGTATGACTTCATGCAGCGATTAGAGGTACAGACTGACTTAAAGTAGACAATAACGGAGAGATCGTCCATATCAAACTAAAATCAAACCAATCCTACTCCTAGACTACAACCTTGTCCCATCATATCCATATTACATCTAAAAATCACGAGTCAAGTGGGAAATCCAAGATGACAGCCGTTAAAGTATTAAAAAAACACTGCTCTGAAGCAAGCCAGAAAATAAGCAGACTGTCATCTGCAAAGTGAGGTCCCCAGAGGGTGAATTTGGTGATGCTACCCTGCACAGCAGGGCAGCATCACTAAATTTACCCTCTGTGAACCTCAATCTGAATCAGGGTCTCAAAACTAAACAGAAAGAGGTACCCAAAGGATAAATTGTCCCACTGTATGGGATAGCATCAGAAAATTCACCCTCTGAAGACCTCATTCTGCAAATGTCAGATAGCTTATTTTCAGGCCTGCTCTGAAGCCTTCCACGTTGACACATCCTGCTATGTTTGCGGACCCAGACGATGACATGTTGAAAGCTATCTGTCATGGTAGCTGATACGTCCAGACAATGCATTATATTTTATTTATTTATTGTATATGTACTCTTACACCAATAATGGTCGAGTGTACAACAAGTAACAAGTTTTAAAACAACATATCGTACAAATGAATACAGTTAAACATGCATTTTTTTCCAAACTGAATTAATTTGATGAGACCAGTTGCTCTGTGAGACTGGGTTTTGAGCAACTGAGTATCATCCATATGAATGTTAAAGGAATGCAAGATGAGGCTTCGACTTAGTTGACTTGGGTTTTTTAGATTAGATTCTTTATTTACAGTATACTTATAAAAACAGTTACAGTTATATAGTACAAGTAGTGTTGATATGTATACTGAGGGAGATGACATAGCCAGATTGGCTGTTTGCCTGTTACCCCCCTTTGAATTGCAGGCAGACTAGATTAGATTAAACATATTTTATTTGTTTATAATCAGCAAAAAGGATTGGATAACAAGTGCCCGGCACTTAGATTGTTTCCTTTCCTTGAAATACGTTTACAATTACAAATTATGACATGTTTACAAGTAGTTACATGAATTTATATGTAATGGCGGAACAAAACGTATGTATATATTGAAACAATGTTGTGTATGTACAAAGTTAGAGAAGAAAGCTGATGGGTACTCAACTTTGCAAGAGACAGAACAAAGAAGTGAGGGGGGGGGGGGGGTGGGGGTGGGGGGAGAATGAAAAATGAAATGCCACACTACAACACTGCTAGCTTGGGCCAACAAGCCTATGGGCCACATTTCGGAACTACTTCTACTCCGACGGAGTACACACCACTACTATTGCCAGGACAGACAGGACAAACATGTCGCTTGCAGGCAGACTGTGACCAAAAAATGTTTATATGTAGCAGATGACATGCAACTGATATAAGATGACAGAGCATGGATAATTTCATAGCTGGGGGGCATGCTACTTTCATATTCAGGTTCCGTCCTACACTTACACATACACCTATACCTGTAACGGCTGGAGACTGGTGGTTTCAAATAGAAAGAAGGCAACCTGCTTATCGTGCCCACCCACCACTCCGTGCAACTTCAAGTCCCTGCGATAACTCGTTGCGAAACCGGCGTCGAGAGTACTCTTGGTATGTTTGGGGCACAAAGTCCACGTCGGTCAGCACACCCATTGAGCACATATTTAAGAGTGCTCAGCACGTGCGCTGACCGATGAGTCCTGTGTCACAGGAGGGAGTACATGTATGCTTTATGGTACATCCAAATGCGAGAGTATAAGCCTGGTGGGTTTGCTTCGGTTGAAAATTGCTGAATATTGATGGGGCAACGCGGAGCGTGAAGGCGTGGACACGAGCAGCAAGTTTAGATCGGACGAGGGTTTCAGATTGTTGTGTAGAGTACGTCAGTTGCCTATAACTATATAAAGAGTTGCCAAACACAATATTGTTCAATAATCCTGAAGATTTACAAGTTTAAAATGTGCAGTCTGGACAATAGGGATTATTACAGCGCACATCGGTTGAGAATGATGATATAAATTTTGAAGTCAGTGTTCTCTTAAGTTTCTATCATTGATATGACGAGTTTTATTGTCTAGGGCGTTCCATATTTTTGGGAACGCATACAGAGAAGGTTTTTCTAGAGATTTGGTTCGCGTTTTTTCTGTGTGTAAGAGACCCGACTGTCTGGTAGCCTTACCAGACGAATTGTCCACGGTGCTGAAGATATCGCTAAAGGATGCTGGTAGTCTAACATTTTTCCAGTCAAAGACAAACAAGCAAGCGTGAAATTTAAACAGGTCGTCAACCTTTAGTATTTTATCTTTTTTGAATAAAGGGTCTGTATGGGCGTTATATCCTTTATTGTTGATTATTCGTAAAGATCGCTTTTGCAAGATCACTAGTTTTTTTTTACTTCCTTAGCGTTACCCCAAGTCTGTATTCCATACAGCAGATGGCTATGTATTAAGGCGTAGTAGAGTGTTTTCATGGATCCATGTGGAAGAATTTTCTTTACTTTGTTGAGACTGTAATTAGCACGAGCTATTTTCGAACATAACTGGGATATGTGGGCTTTGTACGACAAATGTTTATCAATATTTATTCCCAGAAATTTTGTTGATTTTTCTGTTTCGGTTACTCCAACTTTCTTTATTATTTGATTATTTATTGTTATCTCGTTGCCAATATTAGTGTTACTTGTTTTGTTTGGGTTCAATACAATGTATGTGGTTTTTTTTTTGGCATTCAACAGCAATTGATTTGCAGAGCACCATTCAAATACTTCATGAAGTTCCTCATTAAAATACTCTGTTAATAAGTTATTATTGGGGCCGGAGCCGCGAGCTATAGTATCGCCAGCAAATGATAAAAGAGTCAGTGAGGTTGAATTACTGATGTCATTGATATACAACAAAAAGAGGACGGGTCCTAAGATCGAGCCCCGAGGAACACTACAGGTCTGTACTGCAGGGTCCGACGTATGATCCTGGTATGTAACATACTGAGACCTGTTGGACAAGTAGCCTTTGAACCAGTTGTTGCCGAGCCCCCTAATTCCATATTTCTCCATCTTCCGTAATAATATTTCGTGATTTATTGAATCAAATGCCTTGGATAAACCCAAGAACACTGCTAGGGTACTATCTTTCCCTTGTTTATTATTTTCTATTGCAGTACTTTTAGGAGCTGTAGAATAGGGTGGAATGTGGCATGTTGTTTTCTGAATCCATATTGGTTGGGACAGAGAATATCAAATCTATTTAAGAAGCTCGTGACTCTTTTCTCCATTAGCTTCTCCATAACTTTTGAAAACACCGGGGGTATACTAATAGGTCTATACTTAGTGAAACTGTGTTCATCACCTATTTTGAAGATGGGTATTACCTTTGCAACTGTCATCTGACCTGACACTGTGCCACTGGTGAAGGAGTTATTAATGATGTGAGAAACGGGATCTATAACTTCGTTTATCGTTTGTTTGAGAAGTCGTGTAGAGATATTATTGGAATCATTTGATGATTTGGGCTTCATTTTGTTTACTACACAGCCGACTTCTTGAGGATTAGTGGGAGTTAAGTAAAAGTTATTCGTAATGTTACTGCTCATGTAATCTAGATAGGACTTGTTGTTTTGTTTAATCTGTTCGGACGTTGTCTTCCCAATATTGACAAAGAAGTTATTGAATTCTTTAGCTATGTCTTGCCCTTCCTTTATTTCCTTATTTTCCTGAATAAAAAACGAGGGTAGTTTTGATTCTCCTTTATTTTTTATGATTGCTTGGTTTAAATTTTGCGCTTATTATTCTTATTTTCATTAAGGATATCTCTATAATAAATTGCCTTGCATTGTTTTTTAACCTTGTTAAAGATTCTACAATAGTTTTTGTAGTTTAGTTTATTCTGTTCATTCGGTAGTTTAAGTTTTTTATTATAGAATTTTTGTTTATTATGAGAAGATATGACCAGTCCTCTGGTCATCCATGGTTGTTTTTTGATAAATTTGTTATTCTGACGTATGTTTTTAAGTGGAAATGCTTTTTTGCAGGCTTCCTTATAAATGTCTAAAAAAGTTTCATATGAGGAGTTTGGACAATTGGACCGCATTACTGTTGAAAAGTCACTTTGAGAGAGGAGTATTTTGAATTCAGCAATACTCTCGGCATTTATAGTTCTCTTCAGTGTGAATCTTGGTGTGTTATTTAACCTTGGCGCTGATACAATATAGAAGACACCAAAGTGGTCTGAAACATCCGTAATAATTATTTCGGAGAGGGTATTTCTTGACATATTAGTAGTGAATATATGATCTATTAGAGTAGCAGAATGACTCGTTACTGTTGTCGGTTTTGTAATGTAGGGTAAGAATCCTTGACTGAACATGAGGTCAATATATTCTCCTGTCTTTGAGTGCGTGGTTGCTTTTAGCAAATCTAGGTTAAAGTCGCCCATAGTATAAACCTTTTTACTTTCGGCACTTAGAACATCAGTTAATTCATTTAATTTGGATAAGAACAGATTAATATCGGCTTTTGGGGGTGTATTTGGTCTATAGATGACACCAATAATTTTGGGATTGTGTTTTTCAATGATTTCAGTAAAAAGCGATTCGAAAACATGGGAAATAAAGACCGAG
This sequence comes from Pictodentalium vernedei, assembly GCA_031216915.1. Lineage (NCBI taxonomy): Eukaryota > Metazoa > Mollusca > Scaphopoda > Dentaliida > Dentaliidae > Pictodentalium > Pictodentalium vernedei. The sequence goes on along the minus strand of CM062293.1, from coordinate 137,786,299 downwards.
AGATCACTTCGCACTTTGTATTGTATTTCTTCTTTTATTTTAAACCCCACTCCTCCTCGACCGTCATCATTCTGGGATCTCATGTTTTTAATGATTGGAGAATAGCCCTCCAGAGTGTACGAGCTATTTGATGGAATTTGAAATATTTCTGTTAGTCCGATTATGTCAAAGATAATTTTTCGTTTGCACGTTGCATAACAGGTGTTGAAGAGAATTCCAGTGAGTTTTTAAACTCTGGCAATTAATATGAAATAAAGAAAATCCGGTATCTAATGTATTTGCTGTTGATCGAATGTCGCTCGGCGAGAAATACCTACACTCATTTGCATTTTGTTTAAATGGCGAATCGTCATTTTCATGCAAAGAACACACTTTATCATTATAGAGGTTTCCATATCCCTTTACACTTTTGGCCATTATAAGTCCAACAGGCTAGTGTATTGGTGAACTCTGGGTCATCACAGATCATTAATGACTTGAATTTCTCATGGTCAGTTTTGCCGTCGAATGTGTTATCAATTTTACGAAAGCTAGCCACGAGTTGGGTGCGTTCGTCAGTGAACAGTCTGCAATGGAGACGAAGATGTTGCTCATCGTCTATGTCCTCGCACTCTGCACACTGACGATCACATTCGGGTAGATTAAAATATCTTCCTCTCTCGATACCCAATCTGTGGCAGCTTAAGCGCAACTTTGTTAGAGCCTCTCTGTGATTTTTCACTTTACAACAGGAAAGAGAGGTTGCAAGTACAGGTTTTGAGTGGATCAGTCTGTACGTTCTGAGTTTATTTCTACCTCGTGTTCTGGTGTCATTGAAGAGGGACGAGTTCAGTATTATTTTGAGCAGACATATCATTAGTTAATACTTGACATGAATTAATGGTATCGGCTCATCGTATAGTGTTGTTTTTTGTGCAATGAGTTGCCCGGTTTCTTTTAACAGGTCTGCAATCACCACTATTTCTATCATATCTTGATTGCGATTGCGCAAGTAAATAATTTGAGGTGATCTTTTAAAGGACTATGAACATTAATATTTAACCTGCAGAGTAATTTCTCAAATCTTTTTCATTAAATCCTGCTTTACAGCAGCCATGACTGGATTTGATGGTAAATTCTGGAAAATCCAAAACTAGAAACCATTGGTCGAAATTTAATTTACACCGAGAAAACTTTGTTAAAAGTGTCCAAATTATACTTATTCTAGAGACAAGAGATTTTCGGTCTCTGGTAGGAATATCTGCCAGCAGCATGCACAGACATGAACATCGGCTGTTGCTAGACAAAGAGCTTAAGAAAATATCTCAAAACAGAAATGGGAGGGGTTCGATAATCGATATTCGTACTCACGACCGACTTGGAAAACAGATGAAACATCAATATTGAAGTCAGCTCGTCTTGACTACAAATTCGATATATTCATTGATGAAACGAAAATTAATTTGATTACCGAATTCCAATACACGTTAATGGTATTTTGTCACTGTGAATTCAAAATCCCAAGAGGGCGACCTTTCTTTGCAGTTGTTAAAAAACGGATCTTGATTATTCCCGATTTTTTATATTTGCTAAATTGACAGATTATTCGTAGATCACCCCAATTACCATATCGCGTGTTAGTCATCATACGTCTGAGGAACATCTCACGTTGTTTAAACAGAAAATAATCTTTAACCCTTTACCTAACATGAAAAACAGACGACACTTGCAAAAAAATTTCTTGAATAACTAATTTTTTTCATTTTTTGTCTCAAAAAACATAGGTTATGACCCCTCATTGGAACGAGCTCGACGAGCTCGTTCCAACGAGGGTTCATAACCTATGTTTTTGAGACAAAAAATGAAAAAATTATGAAAATTAATTGGTGATTTTTGAGAATAGCGCTGGCCGGTTTTTGCCGTTACGTTGGGTAAAGGGTTAAAGATACCGTACACCCTCGAATAGCGAGACTGGTTCTCTTTTGCAGCTGTAAACGACCATGAATAGCCAGTTAAAAAAACCCAGTGTTTAAAACATTACGACTAAAGGAAAAGATATTGCAGTTGTTGCTCCAACTGCTGTTGTTGTTATTTTATACATATAAAAGGGAGCGCGGTGGCTCAGTAGGTAGAGGTGCAGGCTGCAAGCCGAGAGGTCCTCGGTTCGAATCCCACCTGCGGCAACCGCGTTGTGTCCTTGGGCAAGGCACTTCATCTCCATTGCCCGCGTGGGGGCACGATGACGCCGTGTACTAAGGCGTACTGCACGTCGATGGTATACGCATGTCTTCAGCCAATCTAACCCTGCCTGTGCTGCAGTGCGGCGTTACGATGTTGGGGAGCTGGCAGCTACTCGTCGTTGCTCGGTGGTTCTCTCCGGGTACTCCGGCTTCCTCCACCCGTAAAACTCTCACGGTCATGATTAGCCATTGTGCATAAATATGTTACCTTAAACATCAATAAATAAATACATATAAAAAATAAATCCACAGGCAGGTACGAATGTTGCACGCGATGTGATGAACTTACAAATTTAATAATTTCTGATCAATTTGCAGTTCCAAAATGATGTGATACCTTAGATTATAGCCATGCTGTAAAACAAAGACAAATATTAACGATACTATGTGAGTCTAATGTTCACAGGGAAACATCAAAACACAGACTAAAATGTTGAAGCAATGAATCGTTGCGTCATAATTGCATTCAGTTTGTCGAAATCGTTCCTGTGAGGGGTCATAAGCTATGTTTTGGAGGCAAAAAATGAAAAAAATTTAGTTATTCAAGAAAAATTTGCAGGTATCGTCTGCTAGTCGCGTTGGGTAAAAGATTAAGGCCCCATTACATTGCGTGTGATGCGAGCGATGCGAAGAATATTATAAAATCAACAGGTTTTCTTTTCAGCAAGCAATTTGGACTCAGTGCCAGAAATTTCAAGTAAGGTCTAGTATTTGAAAATTTACGGTAAATGTCTGACAAATGCTGACCGATTGGAAAAATCGATGCGGCTCCATTATTTAAGTACGCTTGGAAGCCGTGAGAGATTTAAAAACATTATGAGTTATCACCGCAGGATGGTCATAGAATCTTAATCAATCTGATAGCGTACAGAGCTACTTGTTGATTTAGAAATATTGTAAATACGTCACGACCCCAATGTCAGATTTCTTATTTGACTGTAATTTAATGTTCTTGCTATAAATCGGTGACTAACACTTTTGGTGAATAACTCCTCACTTTTTGCTTTTGCTTCATTTGAGGAATAATTGCATTAACCACTTCTCGATCGACTTTATTGAAAGCCTTTTTGTTGTAACTTTTACTAATGTTGGACGAGTTGCATATTATATATTAACCCTTTGACCCCGAGCGGCCGCTTTTCCGGCCCAGGAACATGATGTGTCATAATTGCATTAAGTTTAGTAGCCGCTAAGTGAATGTGTGGAGTAGACCGATAAATATTTTCAACGTGCAGCCCGCAGGGCTGCACGTTGAAAATATTAATTGGTCTACCCCCCAAATAATCAGTATGGACTCTCCTGATTGCTATCATTGAATTGACATGGGAGATACCATCAGGGTTCAACGGGTTAAATCCTTGTTTGTTTGTGGGGTCCAACGACATTTTTAACAGCCAAGGTCATATAGTGTTGGACAGTTTTACGGGTAGGGAAAGCTGAAGTACTCGGAGAAAACTATCGAGCAACGGAGAGTAACTGTCAGACTCTCTAACTTACTAATCTGGCACAAGCAGAGTTAGTAGCGGCTAAAGGCATGGGGTCATCGACGTACAGTACGCCTTAGGACACGGCGCCATCGAGTCTCCACGTGATCAGTCGGGATTAAGTTTCTTGACCAAGAACACAACGCAGACGACGGAGGTCAGTATCGAACCATCGACTAATTTTAGCGCTTGGCCCGTTTTCTGACGTATGATTTAGATGCCCCCAGTGGGAGCACAGTGGCTCAGTGGTTACGGCATTGAACTTCAAACCGAGAGGTTCACGGTTGGATCCCCACCAGGGGTAACTGCGCTTTGTCCTTGGGCAAGGCACTTAATCCCGATTACCCACGTGGGGCACGGTGGCGCTGTATACTAAGGCGTACTGCACGTCGATGGTGCTCCTGTCTTCAACCAATGCTAACCCTGCTTGTGTAGAGTTAGGATGTTGGGGAGTCTGACAGTTGCTCACCGTTGCTCGGTGGTTCTCTGCGGGTACTCTGGTTTCCTCCACCCGTAAAACTGTCTGACACTAGGTGATCTTGGCTGTCAAAAGTGTCGTTAAACTCCAATAAATAAATAAATAAATAAATAAATAAATAGGCGCAGTCATCCCTGAGTTATCTCTTCATGAAAATCGGCTTTTGATAAAGTTATCGCCCTTGAAATTATTAGATGAGCGAAGAAGGTCCAATTAAAAAGAAAGTAATTGTTGACGAACACCCATGACATCAGTAAAGTTTTTATTTTTCCCAGAAACAAACAGCAAATCTCGCCTCCTAGACTTTTACCGTGATTGGAAGGATAGTGTCTGTATTATATGTCACGATGTACAAACTGTTGATATAATGAACATATAAAATTACAGAACATAAACAGATGGTGAGAACGCCGTTTTCTTATTTTTAAATGGGTTTCAAAAGAGGATAATAGTCAAACGTTTAAACTCATTGGGAATTTTTTTATGCTATTCTACAGATAAATGCCATCTATGATTCAAATTCGTAACATGTCGAAATTTCAATTTTTATGTGAAACTCCCGTACCCATAGTGTTATATTTACAGACAGCCTTATGAAATTAAAGGGAGCTAACTTTCCCGTAAATCTCTTCCAATGACGAAAATTGTCAGCCATGGCTTTACAAACAATTCTGTTCAAAGGTTATATTATTCTTCAATTTTGTTTTGAAAACATACCTTATAATTGAGGAGTTAAAAAGGAAATATTTACTAGGAAATTTCAAATAAGTATGTCGATAAAAATTATAATTCCTGATCACAGCCGCCAGGATTGTTTTCTCAGATTTTAATAAGTCGAAATGCCATTCCTGCTTTCTAATGACACTATTATTATGAATTATATATGTATCTTAGGAGCGCGGTGGCTCAGTAGGTAGAGGTGCAGGCTGCAAGTCGAGAGGTCCTCGGTTTGAATCCCACCTGTGGCAAGCGCGTTCTGTCCGTGGGCAAGACACTTAATCCCAATTGCCCACGTGGGGGCACGGTGGCGTTGTGTACTTAGAAGGCGTACTGCACACCGATGGTGCACTTGTCTTCAACCAATGCTAACCCTCCTTCTGTGGAGTTAGTACGCTGGGGGAGTCTGACAGTTGCTCGCCGTTGCTCGGTGGTTCTCTCCGGGGACTCCGGCTTCCTCCACACGTAAAACTGTCCGACACAAGTTGACCCTTGCTGTCGAAAGTCTCGTTAAACCCCAATAAATAAATAAATAAATAAATAAATAAATAAATAAATAAATAAATAAATAAATAAATAAATAGTCTCTCACCGATGTTTATGGTCACAAATAGAACAAAGGATCACTTCCCAAGGTTATATTTTATGGCCTCTCTTGGAAATAATAAACTATTGTTTGAAAGAAAGGACAACACTGATACAGTCGACAGACCAATATACGTTGCCTGTTTAACTTACAGGTGGAAAAAAGGCTGCACGATATTCAAAACTGAATACCGGTATCGGTATTCAAAAAAATACCGCCATATACCGGCATATCGAAAATTGTTCAGATATTTGAACATAAGTACCACAATCGAGACTTCAGGCATCGCAGTCGGAACGAATTAGCATGCCTTGATGGTGCGGTTCGAAAATCTTTACCCAACGCACACGATATCAAAATTCATTATTTTAAAAATTAGGTTATCAGATTTTTCCAAAAATTTCTACAAAACATTATCATGTGACCCCTCATTGGAACGAGCTCAACGAGCTCGTTCCAATGAGGCGTCACTTGATATAGTTTTGTTAAAACCTTTGAAAATTATTTTTTCAGCTGCTGAATTTGTATTTTACGTGGGTACATGCAGACGATTCCTTGGGTAAAGGGATAATATTATTCATTCGGAGCTGCAGTTAAAAAAACTCAAGACACATTGAAAATTAAAATGTTGGTAAATAAATAATGACGATAAACCGATATTTTTTGTAATTACACCACCGGTATTCAATCGATATTGGTTTGAATACCGGTATATATCGGTTTATCGATATACCGTGCAGCCCTGGGCTAAAGATTAACCGCTGCCTATCCTGACCACAAACGCTCGCGATTAAAAACAATATTATTTTAACCCTGAAGTGGATGTGGAAGGTCAGGAGTTGGTCACATGATATATCTCTTAAGTTACTATCGACAAAAACTACGTTTACACGGGTTGGTTGGGTCGTTTTGCTAGGTATGTCTTGTCTTCTGGTCGGTTAAATGGTTTTGTTGAGTATTCAATGGTTTAGTGCTGGAATATCATATTTGACCTCTCTTCTGGAGTGCAGGTACCACAGCCCAAAGGCATTATATTTTGTGGGTGGACTTCATATTATCTATGAAGTGAAATTATTTAGTCGGTATGGATTCGCCTTGTTACAGTTTATAGGAGAGTGCCCATAGGCACTCTCCTATAAATTGTAACAAGTCCAGATATTTTTGTGAACAAATTTTGACCACAAAAAAATCCCATAAATTTTAACAAGACGGAGCTGCGGCAACCGCGTTGTGTCCTTGGGCAAGACACTTCACTCCCATTGCCCACGAGGGGGCACGGTGGCGCTGTGTACTATGCGTACTGCACGTCGATGGTGCACTTGTCTTCAACCATTGCTAACCCTGCTTCTGTGGAGTTAGTATGTTGGGGAGCTGACAGATGCTCGCCGTTGCTCGGTGGTTCTCTCCGGGTTCTCCGGCTTCCTCCACCCGTAAAACTGTCATGGTCATGATTAGCCATTGTGTATGTGCATGAAGTATGTGACCTTAAACACCAATAAATAAATAAATAAACAAGGCGGAGACATGTCGAGAAATGTTGACTACGAAAAATAATTTAGAACTCTGCCAGATCAAAATAAAAACTGCATTCCTTCTCTGTCTCTAAAGAGCATCAAATTAACTTGTGCATTGGGTTTATTCACAACTTACATGAACAACTCGGCAGCTCCATAAGGTGAGTGGAACTCAACCGGTGTAGTTTTACTCGCACATCTTTAAGCAATCACATTTGATTCAAGGGAAATTTGGAGATGAAAGAATTAAGGGAATTCTACATAAATATAATTATAACTTTGTCACAAGCATATTTTATTAATTTAATATTTGGTTCACTTAATCAGCATTCAAAGCAACGAGAATTGGGTAATTTTAACACTAATGCATTCGTTCGAAACTGTAAACAAAATAGAGTGCCTTTATGGAGCCAATATGACTGTATCATTGAAACCAAGATGAAATACATAGTATCATAAACCATCAGTAGAATACAAGATGGTGAGAAGATTAACACTAAAACACCCACGGAGTGTAGTTTTAACCCAAGCAATAAATCCCAGACTGTAAAAAGCGGTGTCTTCCCACAAGACCAATTCCCTTTAGACCAATTCCTCTTAGACCAAATATATACTGTTGTTGATTAAGGGTTGATTAAGGATAATTAAGAAAACATTTATTTATTGATGAACACTTTATTTGATAAAAAAAAACTATTTATATGCATAACATACAAAAAATATAGGTTTATAACATTTCAGCATAGCTCAGAACATATAACATTTTACAAAAAATATAGATTTATAACATCAATACACACAAAGGATTGTGTTTGTTTCGTTATGGAATCAGGTCAATATCTATTAACCACAAAACAATAAAAAGAATCACAGCCTTTGAAAGTGTGTGATTACTATAACAATTGTTATGAAAAAACTGCCCAACATCTATAAAATATCAACAAGCCAGAAAATAAGCAGACTATCATCTGAAAAATGAGGTCCCCAGAGGGTGAATTTGGTGATGCTACCCTGCACAGCAGGGTAGCATCACTAAATTTACCCTCTATGAACCTCAACCTGAATCAAGGTCTCAAACATAAACAGAAAGAGGTACCCAGAGGATAAACTGGCCCACTGTATGGGATAGCATCAGCAAATTCACTCTCTGGGGACCTCATTGTGCAAATGACAGACTGCTTATTTTCAGGCTTGAATATCAATAGCATTAAATACATTTATAAATATAACAAATTATTGATATAGAATTATTTTAAAAGTAGAACATATCAGTTGGTCTAAGGGGAATTGGTCTTTTGGGAATTGGTCTTGTGGGAATTGGTCTAAAGGGAATTGGTCTAGTGGGAATGAACCTAAAAAGCATGATTTATTAGGGTTTAACGACACTTTAACAGTCAAGGTCATATCGTGTCGGTGACAGTTTTACGGGTGGATGAAGCCGGAGTACTCGGAGAGAACCACCGAGCAACGACGAACAGCTGCCAGCTCCACAACATCGTAACTCCGCATTGCAGCACAGGCAGGGTTAGACTGGTTGAAGACATGCACCCGATCGACGTGCAACACGGCGTCATCGTGCGCTCATGTGGACAATCGGTGTTAAGTGCCTTGCCCAAGGACACCACACGGGATTCCGAATCGATCGCTCTGACGGTCACCCATCCAAGGAATAAACGGGCTCGGCGTTGCTTAAATTCGGTGATCTGACGAGAACCGGTTACCGCAACGCCACCACCCCCCCCCCCCACCCCTAACAAGCGAATACAAAGTTTCCCACAACGGACCTTGGGTGTAGCCTGGAGGTTTGTTGGCTAAAACTTTGCTCGTCTTTATTTTGCTATGCCACATAATTGCAGACTCGCAAAATGGTTGCACGGTTGTAATTTTCACAACGAGGGAGTTTAGTGTCAAACGGGAGCGCAGAGGCGGGGTTACTGGTGTGAGGGATTGTCAACCTCCCCCTTTCGCATCGTTGGGCAATGGCAGAGAAATATTAGTACGCGTACATTTCAAATGTTGTAGATGTTTCGTCTGAATAGTTTATCAAGCAAGGAGTTTGTGTGTGGGACATATATTTAAGAGCAGAGCGACAACTTCTTCCATGTCTCTTGGTCGGGATAACATAGATCCCCCCAATCCAAATATCTAAAGATAATTTGGATAATCAACGCGCCACCTATTCGATGAATTCTAGATCCGTTGTGGAAATCAGGATTTCATCAACCAGCGTTTAATATCAGATCGGCACCTGATGTAAAACGTTACAAAAGACAATATTCGATTTATTTATTTATTGGTGTTTAAGGTCACATACTTATGCACAATGGCTAATCATGACCGTGACAGTTTCACGGGTGGAGGAAGCCGGAGTACCCGGAGAGAACCACCGAGCAACGACGAGCAGCTGCCAGCTCCCCAACATCGTAACTCCGCACTGCAGCACAGGCAGGGTTAGATTGGTTAAAGACATGCGCACCATCGACGTGCAGTACGCCTTAGTACACGGCGTCATCGTGGCCCCATGTGGCCAATCGGGGTTAAGTGCCTTGCCCAAGGACACAACGCGAGAGTCCGAATCGATCGCTCAGACGGTCCCCCATCCGAGGACTAACCGGGCTCGACGTTGCTTAACTTCGGTGATCCGACGAGAACCGGTTACCGCAACGCCACCGCGCCCCCACAATATCCGATGCACCTAATAGTGCAGATACAGAAGGAACGAAGGGCGCCCTCGCCAACGAGTTTACTTCGAACTATACACTCTAAAATCCATTTGGTTAAAAATGACCCCAATCAACTGGATTGAGTGAATATGAACCCATTTGGGTTCATATTCACTCAACCCAGTTGATTTGGGTTAATTTTTAGCCCAACTGATTTTAGAGTGTAGAGTTCAGATGGAATTTTTGTGGTTTTTTTGTTAATTGTCTTAATTATCTGTAATCATTCAAGAACTTCTATTTCCTACTGTTTTTCCCTATACACGCTATTTTCTCATTGCTTAGCAACAGATTTGACAGGGTGTATACGATGATACTGACAGATTTGTTCATTTATTAAGCTTTTCTGTTATTTGTATGGCAGTGCAGGAAATCACCATAAAACCTGGAAAACATTTTTACAAACCCCATTTAATCAGCATGTCTTCAGAAATTTCGAATCAAAATTATATTGGGCAGTTTGTTAGAATTATTGTGTGAGTACGAGTGAGATTTATAATGACAGTTAGTGTAGTAGAACATAATATTAGTCATTAGTTTTCATGTCCGCTATGTTTTATTGGAAATACGAATGAGTGTACACATGAATCTAGTTAACATTTATTGTATAGGAGTGGAGAGGTGTCTGTTTTAACCTTTGCACCCAGATGGTATATCCCATGCGAGTTCAGATCCATCAACTGGTAGTGTCTATAATCTAGGGCCCCGAGAAGCTTCGAGATCCGATTCAATTCCGAATGTCTAGTTGGTATTCGGTTCGATTCGAAATCGGCTTCTCAATTCGTTTCCCTTCGAATCTTTTCACTGGAATATAGCTTGGCACCAGTCATATTCGTCGTCTCATAGTACAGATTGAAATTGTACACAACTAATGCTGAAAGTGAAGACTGGGTGTAATTTCCTATATCTTACCTCCTACAAGTATCTGGGAATTTCATTGGTTCAAAGACGTCACATACAGACTGCATATAAAACCATATACTGCCTGTCAACATCAATATACGCTGACAGCTATTGGTAATCTCCCCTTTGTTCATTGATTATTCAAAATGGCGGCAGCCGAAAAACGCTTCAAGTTGAAAGATTGAGTGTTGGAAGCCCATATTTGGTCTGAAGTGCAGGTTAGGTAACTTAAAAGGCTTCATATTCTGTGGATGTGTGTCATGTTACCTTCGAAATGAAACTGTTTGGTATGTATGAATTTGCCTTGTTACAATTTAGGGAGAGTGCCTGTAGGCACTCTCCCATAAATTGTAACAAGGCAAAGACACGAGAACACATTGTGAGAATTCTCTCATATAATTTTGATCGCTGTTGTTATTAGTTCTGTGCATCGATGCAGCAGTCGGTAAGATATATTCGTTACACAGTTTGTTGGTGGCCTAATATGGTATATATTGTGTCAGTTAATTCCATATTGCACTCGAGCTTCGCTCTCATCCAATATAAAATTAATTGACACCATATTATTATCATATTGGGCAACCAACAAACTGTGTAACTGATACTATATTTACATAAATAGCATCTGCTTGCACCCATGCCACCACCCATGCTAATTCCAGACTCACCAGTCACTAACACTGTTGGAAGCAAATTTACAGTTTCCAAGAAATCTCGAACATGAGCTACTGCTAGCGGCTAATTCAGTGCAATACATAGTGCGGGCAATTTAGGCACTCGTTTCTGTTTTTGAACTGTGACCCTTGCTGGGTAATATTCCAGCTACATCATCGACGAAGACATGCCTTGATGTGTAGTGAATTTCCCTCAATCGGTCACTTTTTTGGCACCCGTGATTCGATTCGAGGTTCGATTCGATTTCGAATAATAGACCTGATTCAATTCGAGATGTTGGTCTTGAGCTATGTGTAGTGTCTTAACCCTTTACCTAACCTGAAAAGCAGACGACACTTGCAAAAATAATTCTTGAATAACTATTTTTTTAATTTTTTGTCTCAAAAACATAGGTTATGACCCCTCGTTGGAACGAGCTCGACGAGCTCGTTCCAACGAGGGGTCATAACCTATGTTTTGGAGACAAAAATGAAAAAAATAATGAAAATTAATTGGCGATTTTTGAGAATAGCGCTGGCCGTTTTTGACCGTTACGTTAGGTAAAGGGTTAATGGAACATATACGTTATTGTGATGAGTTGACGGTAACATGGTCTGAGGTTTGCAACTGGGAGCGTGTGTTCAACCTCAACACTTCGTGTCTCGGTTGAACCGAAGCTTCGAGCCGCAAACCTCAGACCATGTTACCACCAGCTCATCACAATAACTTATAATTATAAACTAAACCCAGTGATAAGCTACTGAAACTATTTTGCTGAGCAAAGCTGTATACCACTGAGAACAATACTAAGGGGAGCAGCTTGATAAAAGACAAGCTAGTAATGACAACCCGTTAAAAGACAAATTGGGCTTTGCCGGTATGACTGGACCTGGGAACCAAGGAGTCTTGTGAGAGTCCTCTAAACTGGGCAACGTTGGTCTTTGTTTCCTATTGAAAGGTGTTATCTGGGGTTATTGGATATCCTAAGCCAAATGCCTATTTTGGGTCATACTTTTATTTTGTGATGACGGGATTTAGTAAATAATGCTCTTTAATGGTGGGACGGCCAAAATAATCTGGTGATAGTCTTAACCCTTTACCTAACATAAAAAGCAGACTACACTTGCAAAAATAATTCTTGAATAACTATTTTTTTTCATTTTTTGTCTCAAAAACATAGGTTATGACCCCTCATTGGAACGAGCTCGACGAGCTCGTTCCAATGAGGGGTCATAACCTATGTTTTTGAGACAAAAAATGAAAAAATAATTAAAATTAATAGGCAATTTTTGAGAATATCGCTGGCCGGTTTTGGCCGTTACGTTGGGTAAAGGGTTAATTCAGACTGTGTACAGTCAGGAGCATTTCAGTTGGAGATCAAGGTCACACATGGGGTGTTTAATGACTAACCCAGACCTGTTTGGGAGCTGACATTTTGCAGGTGACAAATGGGAGAATTTTTGTGTTAATTCGCTTTGAGAAATCCTTTTGAAAAAATGAATAAGAAACCCAAATATTTTTTTCTTTGCCAGACTGTCCATCTTATATTGTAAAATCCTAAGTGTGGGAATAAAGAATTTACGTAACATAGTTTTATCGATACCGAAGCACGAATATTGGAAATTTATCTCCAAAATGAGAACATTTTGTCCATTTTGGCCCATTTTTAGCAATCAACTGTGTCATTCAGCAGAGTATATTTGAATAATATAGCAAGATTTTGGTTATGCGTTGTTTTTCCAGGAAAGCCCACACCGAGAGCTTCCGGAAAATGTATACATTGTTAGGATTGTGAATAGGGAAGGTAATTTAAATGCGGAATATCCTAGGCCGTGTGAACGAGAAATTGTGTATAAATTTCTTGAAAAACGGACATATTCAGCTGAATAACTGTAATTAAACCATAATTATAAACACCCGGCTGAACTTGACTTGTTTTGTGGTTACAATATAACCATGGATTCTGAAACTGATATAAAATCTGAATATACTAACAACAAAACAACCTATTAACCCTTCGCCAAATGCAAGGTCAAATCCGGTCAGAGCTACTCAGAAAAAATCGCAATTCAGATTTTATTTGTAGATCTCAAAAATAAAGCTTATGACCCCCCCCCCCCCCCCCCCCCCTCCCATGGAACGAGCTCAACGAACTTGTTCCATTGGGGAATCATAAGCTATGTTTTTTAGGCAAAAAATGAAATTTTAGTTATGAAACATTTTGTTCGCAAGTGTCGTCTGCTATTCGAGCTGGGTAAAGGGTTAAAGGATATTTTATCTTTTGTATTCATGGTTCTTCAGTCCCACATTACAATGAATGTGGATTACCACCGAAACACCTACAGATTGAGTTTCCACCCAGATAACGTGTGTCAATTTTGTGAAAAAGTATACGACGTACATAATATTTCAGATAATGAAAATTTGGGTTCAACCCGAACACGTTATTCTATGTTAAACTTTTACAGGATTTGAGTCACCTGGGTGGAAATTTCACTAGGCAAGTATTTTAGTTGTAATGCACTATCTGTGTTCTGTGTTCTGAGCTGTAATTTCTACTAAATGACCTCAGGTTCCATCATCTCTGAAGTCCGTCTCCCGCACATCTGTTCTCATTTTGGTCTCAGCTATACAGTTTTAAAGTCCATATTGGATGCACAATAAAAATCTATAGATAGTGGCATATATAGCTTTATCTGTTGGTAGGACAAGTCCATAAAATTTACAACAGAAATTCGCGCTGCAAAGCACAAGTAGCATGCGGCGACACATTGGACTTTTAAATTCTGTTGGAATTTTTTGTTATCTCGACCCCATATCCTTGTCTATCATGGAATTTATTTTTTGAATGGAAGCGTAAACGACATACTCCGCTTCATTTTATTTAAAACTGACAGTTGTTTTTAGTGTGAACGGATCATCGTGCGAGAAAAATTATTCCAACAAAACTCTAAATTTTGGACAAAACATGTACGTGAGGGTTGGGCGTACACTCCTCGCTCAGCGTATCTACGCCTGTGCCGGGACCGAAGTTTTTCAGGGGCCAGAGACGTTTCGTCCCCCATCTCCTCTTATAAGTCTGTCTGTCGGAAAACTGAGCTGGGACAAAAATTGTGTTGATAAATCCTGGTCGTGAGGTCATTTCATGGAAAACTCTCCTTGAATGCATCCTTAGAAACGATGCCAAGGCTTGGAATTATGAACGACGGAAACAAGACATTTTTGTGCTAATCCTACAGCTTAATTCAGATAGCAGTACTGAAGTTCAACGACATGGGAAATTTCCTAAATCCATTGCCCGGTTAAGACAAATAGATGCCCATGATTGCTACTAATTATTAATCCCCGATTTGAACAACATTCTCGCGTAGGAGAATCAGACCCCCCCCCCCCCCGCATCTCCACCAGTGGGAGACGCCTACTCCACAACTCAATCACCGTCTTTCAAATCTTTGTATGCCTACGGCAAGCAATGTTAGTATCCCTGTCTGCAACTTCCAATTACCCGCCTATCACGGCCTGCATTTTAGCCAAGTTCGTTGGAACTGCAGAGGCACAGTTCGTATGTGTGCTCCTCCCCCAACATTTTCCAGGAATACTGGAGAGAGAGAGAGAGAGAGAGAGAGAGAGAGAGAGAGAGAGAAACCGCCATTTCACCCTTAATGAAAATTATCAGGAAGGGACTGCACAGACTCTTTAAAGACATGACCAAAGATTCCCTCGTTTGATTTGCCTATACTGCGGACTTTAACTCTTTACCCAACGCAGACGATATCAAAAGTTATTATTTTAAATATAATTTTTTAAAATTTTTCAAAAAATTTCAAGAAAACCATATCATGTGACCTCTCATTGGAACGAGCTCAATGAGCTCGTTCCAATGAGGTGTCACATGATATGGTTTTGTTGAAATATTTTGAAAAGTTTAATTTTTTCAACTGCTCAGTTTGCATATTACGCAGGCGGATGCGGGCGATTCGTTAGGTAAAGGGTAAAAGTCGAGAAAAATGCGCATTTTTGGCTCCATATTGAACATTTTTATTAAATATGTGCGGTAAAATGTGCATTTTCCTCAAAGTGCAGCTGTTTGAGGCCCAGTCATACAAGGGATATATAGGTCTATCAGTGTGCGCACGCACGTTAAAAAATGATTCTAGCTTCGACCAGGATCTATGTACAAAGATGATTTGAAGTGATAAGTGAACAAACAGCGCGTTCAGAATAGTATACAGTGTATACTTTTGCTTAACTTCATCTTGAAAACGAGTCTTGTTACACCCCCAATCCTTCGCATCTTATCAGAGGTATTATTAACGCAACTGTTCTCGATAACGTGACCGTTTAATAACAGTTACTGCAACTTGGGTGAGATAACGTCCCAGATTTATTGGATATAATGGAGTCAAAGATTTTTGGAGGGAAAGTTTTGATTCAATCACTCAAACATTTGCTATTTTTTCCACGCTTCGGGAAAGTTCTTGTAGCAATTATGTGTTTTGTTTTCAAAGGGATTGTATTATTATAATGAAAAACATCTGGAAAACAACACGTGTGATTGTAATTGCACAAGTGATTTGACGCGAAAATTGGTTTCGAGACAATTTCCGAAACTTTGTACAATTATTGTTTTGTTAATGCTTTTGTAGAATGGAAACGCAATTGTGCATGAAAAATGCATTTGTCTCTCACGAACACTACTTGCAGCGTCGGGGTGTTTTTACTCTCTCTTTAAACTTGTAGTGCTTTAACCAATTTTTCTTTTATAACTGACGAATGGATGAGCCGTGGGTGGGGGTGCAAATGCCCTCCAGCCCTTTTAATTCATTCTGATATACAAACCCATCTGTAATTTGATTGTTAACCCTTTACCCAGCGTAACGACCCAAACCGGCCAGCGCTATTCACAAAAATCGCCAATTAATTTTCATTATTTTTTTCTATTTTTTGTCTCAAAAACATAGGTTATGACCCCTCTTTGGAACGAGATCGTCGAGCTCGTTCCAAAGAGGGGTCATAACCTTTGTTTTTGAGACAAAAAAATGAAAAAAATTAGTTATTCAAGAATTTTGTTTGCATGTGTCGTCTGCTTTTCATGTTAGGTAAAGGGTTAAAATGAAAATCAAAATAACTGTACAAAGGTTGGCCTTCTAGCCCAAATGCGCAAGTGTAAGAGCCGCGCCAAGGGCGCCGGAAGCATCCGAGGTCAAGGAGGGCGGGGGTATTAAACAGGAAAAGGGGAACTTATTTCTATGTATGAGTTAAAACCAGACGTTTGCAACGTATTATAAATTGTTATCTGACACTTGATAGTATTGGCATTATATATTGTCCCTTCAATGGAACAAGGCGCCATCTGCAGTGCTAAAGCATTGCTGATGGCATTTTATCCTTTGAAGGGGCGATATATACATATATAAATATAAAGCTTTAGAACTTCTCGCCGATTGTATAGCTTCTTTGGTTGGTGATTACCGACCAGCCTCCGTCATTATAACTAATAATCCGCGCCACCCCACCCCATCCCACTCCCTTTTGGCATTAACACTCGGAAAATATAATAGAAATGGAAAACTCGATCGTTTCTCAGTTACAGTTCTCGGAAAGACTAGTAGTCTTTTTCATTAGTGCACTTCTCCCGGAAAAGGTCATGTGCTGCCACCTTGCCCCCAAAGTCTCAGGGCAATGGACAAGTGTACCACCCCCGCTTCCGGTGCCCTTGATCCACACCGTTCATAGAATTTTTTCTCTCTTTCTATTCAATTCAAGATGGAGAGTTTCACAATGTATTAGTTAGATGTCAGCGTGGGATATAGAAATTAGAGATAAAGCTGACACCAGAAAATGGTTACCTTCGCCTATTTAGGTAATCCCCTTTCTCAAGTAACTTCTTTCAGAATATTTAAGCAAGAGAAATACTTATACCACTCATATTGTTATTGGAAGTCCAGAGTCTCATTGGTTAGCGGGCTTGATTTAAGATCGAAAGGCCGTACAGGTTCCAGCATGATTAGCGTCATTTGCGTTTTGTTCGTGTGAAAGACGCTTTACTGGTTGGGTGCTGGAAGCCCAAATGTGGGCTTTACTAAGAAACGCAGGTACCGGAACTTAAAGGCTTCATATTCATTGGGTATGATTCATATTATCCTTGAAGTGAAAATATTTAGTGTACAGGGATTTGCCTTGTTACCATTTATGGGAGAGTGCACTCTCCCATAAATAGTAACAACGTCAAGACATGTCAGCAAATTTTGACACCCTAAAATAATCTAGCACCACTCTACAATCTAATCCAACTTGACAGAGAGTGAGTACGGTTGTGCAGTATGCTGAAACAAACACGCATTCCCAGCTTTCCACTTCAGTTGACTGGTTCATATGTACGGTTATCTCCCCTTATCGATTATCAGGACCCATCAGCTTATTGCTTCACAGATAATCGGCCGAGGTGTGAGAAAAGTAATCAGATTGTACGGAATTTTGGACATCAAAGGAACAAAAAAAGTCAAGGCTTGTGTCTGATATATATTTGAACCAGACAGTAGACACAAGATGCTATTTTTCGAATTGATGTACTTCCCAGTCACCTGTCAACCAAAAAAGCGAACATAGATGGCCAAAAGTCAACGGAAACACTGTCTTTAAACATTTTTAGAATGATTGCACTGGAGAAAATAGTACATTTTATGAGTGACAGGGGAACAAAACTCAGATGGTAAACTGGCAACATTCAACAATCACTATAAAGAAAATACACTGAACGTTCAGATGACATGCGCTTCCATAATGTAACTTTTGAACATTTTATTTAACCTTAGGAATTGTAAAACTTTACCATCTCCGTAATGCTTATTTCCAATCCACCAAACGACAATTTCAGGGGAGATAACTAGACCGTTTTCAACTAATTTGAAGCTGGCCATGTTGATGGTACACAGTCCTTCAAACAATGCTAACACGGGTTGTGCCAGGTTAGTAAGTTGGAGAGTTGGACAGTTACTCGCAGTTAATCGGTGATTCCATCTGGAGACTGGACCGGCCTCCTTCTTCTACCAGTCAGGAACGATATAACGTTGGGTTTAGAAAGTGGCGGTAAATCACAATAACCACACATAAACAAATCAGTTTTAATGCAAAGACTAAAAAGAGAAAGCCAGAATATTCCTGTTTATTTCTTGACTTCCATTCGTTAAGTCGATGATCTATGTATGATGTGATGTTCTACATTGTTGAAAGGGCCTCTAGGAGTCATTTTCAACAGTGTGTTACACATGGCAATTCACGACTAGTCAAGAACTCCGTGTTTTATCTTTATTATACTACTCAAAGTTTGCTAAGCACCAAATATTTGACACATCATTGTGAAATTTGCTTGTGACATATTTGCGATATTTTTGGTGGATATGATTGAGGAATATATTGAGATGGTCCCCAGTGTTTACATTAGCTCTCTTGACAGGCAGACTTTCGTGACAGTCATGGAAAGCATGTACCCCTTGATTTTCATGATGTTTTCGCGTGTCCATGCAGCCAACATTGCTGAGCATGACCGCTATAGTGGAGGGTCAATAATGGTCTGTGGTGGCATCTGCTGGGATGGACGTACACACCTCTGTGTCTTTGACCGTGGTACATTGACTGCACAACGGTATATTGATGAGATCCTGGATGCCCACGTCAGATTGTATGCAGGTTCAGCGGGTGATAGAATCATTCTGATGGACGATAATGCCCGTCCTCATGTTGCCCATGCTGTCCGGGAGTACCGACAAAGAGAGGGGATTGACAGGCCAGTAAGATCCCCTGACCTCAAATCAATCGAACATGTCTGGAATGAGTTGCAGCTTGCAATTTCAGTCAGTCCAGTCCAACCAAAAAGTGTTCAGGAGCTTGGTGCCATGCTGGTCCAAAAATGGAACAACATCCCACAAAAGACCATCTGGAACCTGATTGGGAGCATGAGAAGGCGTTGTCAAGCTGTAATTAACAATAATGGGTCTCATACTCGATATTGAACCCATATCAGTTCGCTCCGTCAACTTTTTGGCAAATTTGAAAAATTTCCTCTTTTACCAATAATATCCATTTTCCATGGTTATCGTATTAAAAAGCTAAAAAATAATGACAAACACAAATAAAACCTTAATTTCTGTACTTAAATCATTAAAGATATAATTAAATATAAAATATATACACTTTTCAGAACAATATTTAAACTAAAACGTAAAACAGGTAGTTGGATATACTTGGTGCTTAGCAAACTTTGAGCAGTATATAAAACTATATTGGTTCTGGAAACGTTCACAAAATAATATCAAGAGCAATTTGGGTTAACCTTCATGCGATTCGTTCGTGGTCGTAATGTGGGCGAACGAAAAATCGCTCACCCTATTTTTTCGGGTGGATGGTTGGTAAAGGAAACGACCTTTCGCCCAGTTTAAACAGGTCGGCATTATTGGGTACATTGTCGTTGTCTGATATTGTAAATAACGAATTCCACGGAATGCTAGCAGAGTTCAAGTAACATACGCACGCAGTTCATATACTCTGAAATAATCTATCTTACATGATCTACATTTATATTTTAACCCTTTACCTAACGAATCGCCCGCATCCGCCCACGTAATATACAAATTGAGCAGTGGAAAAAATTAAATTTTTCAAAATATTTCAACAAAACCATATCATGTGACCCCTCATTGGAACGAGCTCATTGAGCTCGTTCCATTGAGGGGTCACATGATATGGTTTTGTTGACATTTTTTGAAAAATTTAAAAAAAATTATATTTAAATTAATAAATTTTGATATCGTCTGCGTTGGGTAAAGGGTTAAGAGTAGCAAACTGCAAAAACTCCAGCAAATATATTTTCATAAATATAAACACAAATAATGTTAACCTACTGGCTTACAGTGTCTGGTACTTTGAATAAAATCCTTCCGTTAAGGGGCTTGCAAAATGTTCCAACGCGGACTCTGCATGGATATCAGTCGGTGGTAATGAACCGCCAGGAGCCAATACTATAAAACTTTTACAATTGTATTTTCCAGAATTGTACTTTCTACAAGAATATAAATTACAGAAATGAACCATCAGCATTTCAAAAGATGTGGCAATTTGCCAGTTGACAAATTGACATATCTTTGAAATTGCTAATCGTTCATTTCAATTAGTTATTTCCATAAATAGAAAACACAGTTCAGAAAAATACAACTGTAAACGTTTTATAGTATTGGCCCCACCTGGTCAAGTCTTTCGTAAAGGGTGTCTTCCCACTAGACCAATTCCCTTTAGACCAATTCTCTTTAGGCCAATTCCCAAAAGACCAATTCCCCTTAGACCAACTACATGTGTTATTGATTATGGATAATTATGAAAACATTTATTTATAAAAATCTGCCCAACATCTACAAAATATCGACAAGCCAGAAAATGAGCAGACTATCATCTGAAAAATGAGGTCCCCGGAGGTGAATTTGGTGATGGTACCCTGCACAGCAGGGTAGCATCACTAAATTTACCCTCTGTGAACCTCAACCTGAATCAAAGTCTCAAACATAAACGGAAAGAGGTACCCAGAGGATAAACTGGCCCACTGTATGGGATAGCATCAGCAAATTCACCCTCTGGGGACCTCATTCTGCAAATGACAGACTGCTTATTTTCAGGCTTGATTATCAATAACAATAAATTCATTTATAAATGTGTATAAATATATCAAATTATTGATATAGAATTATTTTTAAAGTAAAACACACCAGTCGGTCTTTTGGGAATTGGTCTTTTGGGAATTGGCCTCGTGAGAATTGGTCTAAAGGGAATTGGTCTAGTGGGAATGAACTCGTAAAGATGCATGCAGAATGAATATCGTCCACTGAATGCAAGAAAGCGCCATTTGCAGCGTTAAAGCATTGCCGATGGCGCCCTTGTTGCACTCGGGTGTCGATATTATACTGTATCAAATTATTTTTATCCCACAATCACGATAACCTAGTAAAGCACACGTATGTACTCTGGAAGCATGGGGGGGGGGGGGGGGGGGAGGAGGGGAGGGGGCAGCTGTCCTCCCTGTCTTCGGATCACGGGGGCGAGATGGGGCAGACAATGCCCGTCCCAGATTCGTCATTCAAGTTTTAAGAATGTTTTATTCTGGAAGTAAAGCTAAAATACATCCCAAATCCGTTCTGAGAGCTTTCAAAATTCAATGGGGGAGTTGGGGAGTTTGAGAGATGGGAGGGGGTCACCTCCTCTCAAATTCCCCATCTCGGGCGTTCGGATTTCGAGACATACGTAAACGTTTCGGCATGTCATGGTGGGGTTGCTAGTGGGAGTAAATGCCATTTCCCGGGATCAGACCCCCCCCCCCTCCCGCCCTGAATTGCTACTGGCGTCCCCGAGCACACGCAGTCATTCAACTAATGAACCCTTCGGTTCAGCCCCGAGGTCCATTTTGAAGCTAAAACTCTGCTTGCATCCTATATATTTTACCCAGACATTTAGAGTAATTTTCTGTGTAGCCACTACGCCCGTGGGTGTCTGCACCAATTCTCTCTCCCGGTTCGGTAGTTCATATGATATCGTTTGATATATGGGTTAACTGCAGACAGATAAATTTTCTCGAGAGACAATAAGTTATGGTGTTGAAGTTTATAATGGATTCATAGCGGTGTGGTATTTTGTATGAATGTTTTTTTCTGGGTAATTAACAAAGATAATTTTACTCAGCCGTACATCAACAACAGTCATGACACGGTGATTATGATTTGTATTAACTCTACCGTAACGGTTATTGCGTTTCCCGTTAGCGTTGAAATCTACTGCAGTCAGAAATACAATCTCAACTATTTCCTGTGTGCTGCAATACTCATTACGTGTACAATGCCCGTTAACCCTTTACCCAACGTAACGGCAAAACCGACCAGCGCCATTCTCAAAAATCTCCAATTAACTTTCATTATTTTTTCATTTTTTTTTTTGTCTCAAAAACATAGGTTATGACCCCTCGTTGGAACGAGCTCGTCGAGCTCGTTCCAACGAGGGGGTAATAACCTATGTTTTTGAGACAAAAAATGAAAAAAATTAGTTATTCAAGAATTTTGTCTGCAAGTGTCGTCTGCTTTTCATGTTAGGTAAAGGGTTAAAGGAAGCCGTCGGACACTTCTCCCATCTTTCTCAACATTACAGTCAGGGGCGTAACTATGGGTGGTAGTGTAGGGGTTTGGTACCCCCATCCTCTAATATTTTTCTGGTAGGGACATTCTTGGATATCGATTTGCTCAGGTCAGTGATCGTGTACTTTATTTTGAGACGAGATTTGCTCCTTACACTTGTGTGATACACAGAGTTCGGTCATACAAATGGATGCCTGCGGTAGCCGACTGTTTGGGACCAGGTGTGGCCAATTTTGTCTCGACTACTACAGTCAGTAGTATCCACAGGGACGGGGAGATGAAATTCGGGCCCCAGAGTTAATTCTGTGACGGGTCCCCTTTCGAAAGTGTCCGGATACTGATACAAGGTGCCGTGAGTGCCGGAGACAACTGTTGGCCATGTGCAGAGCTCCATTCAAGATACAGCCCCTTTCTTGACTGATGGCACAGTAGTCAGAACCTTGGGTGGGGGCTAGTCCAAACATGGCCCGAAGTCCGTATTTTATTTTTTTGTTTCGGTACGTCCTTTCAAAAAAAATTAAAATACAGTCTTTCGGGCCATATTTGGACTGGGGGCGGGGGGTCAGGCCTAACCCAAGAAACCTGGACTTCTGGGCTTTGCCCCCTCCCCCTAAAGTTCCGGGCCCCGGGTTACTATCCGCCTAGCACTGTTTATCCACAAATAAATTTCCAAGAACTATTTAGTTTGCAACTACAATTCCGATTGACAAATATTCCAGCTTCATCATCAAGGCATGTCTTCGACGAAGGCATGCTTTGGTGATGTAGATGGAGTATTTTAGCAGTCGGGATTTGAGACATCACCCTGAGGACAACCGCCATCGGTTATTCCCGGAAGCCACGCTGTACGGCTTGGAGGGTGTTGACCTCATTATGCACTTTATTCACACCTTTTCTAGTTCCTGAAACTAGAAAAGGTGTGAATAACACACAGTTATGGTTACTCTGTGGTGAGTCGCCGTAAGTGAGAGAAAATGAAAGGGGTTATACGGGCTATGAGCCTGCGGTACACGTGTTATGAGTCTAAGTCCCACCCCCATGGGAGGTATTTTTTTTTGTTTTCCGATGGATAATTTGATGGTTGGTAAAGGCCGGAGTACCGGAAGAAAAACACACCCCGAGCAACTGTAGAACCTCTGATTTTTCAAAAAGTGCTAAACACTGATGAGCGTGATCGAAGGCGACCGAAATTTATCCCACGTTGTTTCTTACACAAAATTAACCCAGGGAGCCAGATTTTAAAATATGTGCCCGAATGTTTATTATAGGGAGGGAGGAAGTAGGAGGGGCAGGGGAGGGGGAGAAGGAGATAGAGAGATATGAATGTGATCCCCAAACTTCGCAGTGGATCATACCAAGAGTGAATCTCCATCATGGAGAAAATCTCTAGAAAAGATTTTCACCAGTATGTGTGACTGTGAGGAAGTGTTCTGGGAGATGGGACTTGGGAGAAATTCTTGATTCGGGAGAGGGGGTGGCAGCGGTTCTTTACTTGGTATTCTCACCACTGATAAAATCGCTTCCGAAAGCACGGCAACACACCACAATGCGATCGATACAGTTTATTAAAATAGCCAGGTGATCTGGGTTGTAATATTCCATTGAGTTGACTGGACCAGAGGCAATACTATAAAACTTTTACAGTTGTATTTTTCAGAATTGTATTTTCTATTTATGGAAATAACTAATTGAAATGAACCATTAGCAATTTCAAAGATATGGCAATTTGCCAACTGGAAAATTGCCATATCTTTTGAAATGCTAATGGTTCATTTCAGCCATTTATATTCACTTGTAGAAAGTACAATACAACTGTAAAAGTTTTATAGTATTGGTCCCAGGCTGGTCAGCCAAATCAAAAAGGACGACGCATGCGTCGTGTTTCATCCAGCTCATCTTCTCTCGCCCACGAGAGGCACTGTGACATTTCACTGTGAATACGATACTGAATGCGACACCTAAAATATAAACAAAAATGAAATTATGGAATGTTTGTCCACAGTATTCAGTGTAAAGACACTCGAGTTTTCACTTCGCGTTTATAAATTATCAATAATTTGCGCACATCAATGATTTCACGTGAGCCTCGTTTGAGACTAACACGATTTGTACATGTATTTGTAAAGTTGAGACGATCGTTCTCTGGCGAGCTAGAAATGATGGGCAAATTACAGCAGCGTTGAGAAGCTATTTCTGGGTGTGATATAATGAACTATTTTATTGCAAACTACCGGGAACTGAATTAAATGAGCTTTTCGAAAAATCCGAAATATGTGGAGCTCTTATATCTCACTATCACAACACAGTCCAATAAAATTGAGGAACAACATCGAAAAAAAATAGTTCTTGCAGAAGGCTCGCCAAGACCATTGCCATTGGAATAATTTGATTTCAAACAGTTTTTCTGTTCGATACGAATAGTTTTAGTCCTCCACCCACCCACTCACCCCC
Organism: Pictodentalium vernedei; assembly: GCA_031216915.1. NCBI lineage: Eukaryota > Metazoa > Mollusca > Scaphopoda > Dentaliida > Dentaliidae > Pictodentalium > Pictodentalium vernedei. The sequence continues at coordinate 137,761,405 of CM062293.1, read as the reverse complement.
ACCCACCCTCCCCGCCTCGTATATTCAAAATCTGTACCCAGTTCCGGGGAGGGGGTTAAGCCACTCACCAAAACATCTACGGAGAGTCGTGCGGCAACTACAAGTAATTAATTCAGGTTAATTAGGTACTTTACACAAAATTACTGTTTGTGCTGACGACATGTAGATCAAACATTAAACTTATTTTGTCAGATATAATAATCTTTAGTATTTCTTTATGGAAATATCTGATGGTTTGTCTGGGAGGCTCAAATTATCTGGTTAACTACTATCTACGGAGTTTTACATTGTGTGGAACCCTCTGTACCGAATGGCATCTCATAAATAATGATACAAAATTATCTCAATTAGACGCGCTGTTTTTCAACAATCAATTACTGTCTGAAATGTAGAAAATTATTCCTTCAATGGCATCAGAGTGTAATTTTCTATTCCAATGCACTTCGAAAACTGATCGATGTGTCTATCAAAGAACTTTGTGGATAACCCTCAGTTTATTAGGACGGAAGTACTGAATATTCTTCGCAAAAAAAAAAATGTTAAATATATCCAATGTCGAGATCAAGACATTGTATCGATTAACTCTTTATCCAACACAATCAGTACCCGATAATACTAATATAAGTAAATTAAAGATTATTTTTTTCAAAATTGAAAATTAAAATTATAACTTTTGTGGCTTTGGTTATATTAGTCATAAACACTTTTATTCAAGAAAACAAATCAGGAATGTTTTTGAAAAAGGGGGGGGGGGGAGGGGGAATACAAATGTTGAACTTTTAGGAGGGGCTCAGGGAGGGAATAAAGCAATTACCCCATGCACAAATGCTTGAACTTCAAATGTATTCAACGCCAGCGGCCTGTGGGAACCTTCCATGAAAGTATTCCATTGATCCACATTTCAATCTTTGCGGGGAGAGGTCATCATATTTATCATTCCTGAGTGAATGAAGCATCAAAATCTATTTCTAGTGGTGCCAGGTAACTACAAGCCACTTGAGGTTTTTTCATTTTGTTTTTTTTTTATTTCAGTGGACCGGAATGTGATAATGCGATATCGAATCAGTCTAGCAGAAATGTTATTTATGGTCTCTGCTGTCTCTCTGCTTTCTCTATTACTGTTGTAATAAGTAGTTTATTATATGGTGGTGGATATCTAAAAATTGAAAACGACACCTGGCTTGTAAAAAGTAATTTTGGAACACAAGAATGTTCGGCGGTAAAACACCCAGGAGTTCTTACTTCGCATTTGCGAAATTATCGCTTTTTCGCAGGACAGTGACGTCACCAGAGCCTCGTTAGAAAAGGCATGATATAGATTTAGAAAAGCTGACACGCTCGATTTACGGCGAACAAAGAACGATGAGAAAACTACAGGGGTATTGAGGAGCTATTTGTGGTATGGTCATATCATAAATGTCGTTTCATCCACAGTACGCACTGGCTGGGTTGCACACTTTAGGCTCCATATTTGACAAATTTCCCCATCGGGCTGAAACAATGTTTCAGCCCGATGGGGAAGTTTGTTAAATGCGTAGCCAAAACTGTGAATTTTTTATCCCTGTAGATGGGTGCATGATTCCCACACATAGTTTTATGTACTTATCCTACCATGCCTCTTCTCTACCATGGCAACCCACTGATATGTATCAGTATGTGGTGCCCTTGTATGATCGTGCCCCTCTATCACCCCCACCCTCCAAAAAAAAAAAGAAATCTGAAATGCTTCCTACATCCCTGATCGTATTAAAACACATCGCTCGACGGAAACAGTTAATACGATGTCCCTTGTTTAATTCTGAATGTAACAATATTTCTGTTGGTTTTATTTTTCAAAGATAGACTTAGTGATACCCTCTGTCAGTTAGGGAGCCCGGTGGTTCAGTGGTTACGGCATTGAACACACTAAAAACTAAAGTGTTAAAACTGACACTTTCAAGGTGTTACACCCATTCTAACTCTTAGGGTTTGATTTTAATACTCAAAGTGCAATGCTTTAAGCACTTAGACATTACAATCGTCAGACATCTTAAACTTGAATGGATGGCACTTCCCATGTGTCTAGCATTGGTGGTTCTTCCAGAATCGTCCATAATTTGATTTGCGCTTGGTGGGTACATAATTAAAAGGACACAACCCAGATGACGCGGATCAGGCTCGAGAGTTCGAGCCTGATCCGCGTCATCTGCGTTGTTTCCTTTTAAGTGTCGCGACATTACACTTGTCAAATGGTATTATTGTAACACCTGTCAAGTTCTGGGATATCTACACTTGAACAAAGTGCTAGTTCAGCACTTAGTAAGTGTTAAATACAACTTCAAGTGAAGTTTTTAACACTTTAGTTTTTAGCGTGAACCTCAAAGCGAATGGTTAACAGTTCGATCCCGCCAGGGTAACTGCGTTGTGACCTTGAGCAAGGCATTTAATCCCGACTGCCCACGCGGTGGGGGTGGGGGTGGGGGTGGCGGGGGGGGGCTGTGTACTAGGGTGTACTGCATGTCGATGCTGCACTTGCCTTCAACCAATGCTAACCCTGCCTGTGTGGATTTAGTACGTTGGGGCGTCTGTGCTCACCGCTGCTGAGTGGTTTTCTCCGAGTACTCCGGCTTCTTCCACCCGTAAAACTGTCCAACACGAGGTGACATTGGCTGTCGAAAGTGTCGTTAAACCCAAATAAATAAATAAATAAATAAATAAATAAATAAATAAAATAAATAAATAAATAAATAAATAAATAAATAAATAAATAAATAAATAAATAAATAAACCCCCTGCCAGTTGGCCTTGACATGTGATTGTAACATTTCGACAAAGCATCACACCAATGCACAAAGTCAGACGTTTCAAGGTTTCATTCATAATTCCTTCTGCGAAGTCTTGAAATCAAATAACGAAAAACAAAATTTGTTTTCAATTTGGTAAACCCTAAATCAACGCCCAAACAAGTAACCAATTGTAATTGTAGCAGAAAATCGAGAGTGTGTTTTCAAAGAACCGTCTTTCCAGACATTCATTGTAAAGTAGCTGATTACCTGTTGAGTAAACAGGTTGTAAGTAAAGAATAACATGTTCTACATGTCTGAGTTCTAACATAAAGAGGACCACACAACTTCCCGGGGTGCTGAACAAAATCGCTGTCTTTTCAAGTAGAACTCCGTACAAGCACAAGTGGTGGCAATTACGGGATTTTGTTCCGTTTCCTAATTATTGACATATTTTTAAGACTACCAGCATATAGAATATCATATATTATATTTATAAACATTGATTTGCTAGTCTAACAAAAGTATTTGATAACATAAAGTGAGGACATTAGAACTAAGCAACAGAAGAATATTTTATTAGTTTAAATTTTCTGCAAGCTGTTGATGCAATCCTCTTTGGCACCGGAAGTCTCTACGGTTTTTCGGTTTAACAAATTTGTCCACAATATCGGTGATTTGACATGACCTTCTCAAGTTTGTAACATCATGAACACAACGAGCTTACTTTCTTTAAACAAAATGTGTATATTTATAATAACATAACATAACATAACATGTAACATAACATTTATTAGCATAAAACATCCTATGCAGAACAGTGTGCGATAATCTACAAGTAACATGAACAAAAGTAGTACTCAAAACATTACAGTTTCATCCACCAATTTCCCACGATCAAAGTACTATATTTTTTATTAATTTGATACGCAAAAGATCGTGGAGATGTGTACTAGAATTTCCAATACACATCACTGAACATATCATAATCGTCTGGCGAAAAACTCCCGGATCACGCTGCAGATTTTATGGCATAAACTGGGGGTTCTATTTTCAAATATTAATTTGAATTTCTCAAATTTACTCAGATCAATAAAACCGTCGATCTCACTGTTGATCAGAACAAATAGTTCTGATCGAAGCTCTGAATAATGTGAACATTCCATAAGAAAATAGTATTCGTTTTCTATTTTCCCAGAGTTACCTTCACAGTGAGTACATATCCTGTCCATAACAGGCTTTGGCGGTTGATAATGTCGCCCTTTCTAAATAGCTAACTTATGATTGCTGATACGAAGCTTAGTGAAAATTTCTCGGTCGTTCGCCGAGTTCGTTTCCACTAAGTTTGTTTCCATTAAATTGTCATTTTAAAACAACCTGTAAGTTCTCTGTTTATTTTCTCTATTCGTTTTGCAGTCCTTAAACATTGACTTCTTGAACGTGTTTACATGCTGCAAGCGCAAATTATACTTGCGCTTACCTATAACATTAGTGTTAGGTTAGTGATAATTGGATGTTGAGGGACAGCAAGACCGTATCTTTCCAGTAATTTGAAATTGAAATTTGATATTCTTTTGAAAATTTGACCAATATGATGCTGCCATTTTATACACGGACGTCACGAACTTCAGCATCTCATCTTAACCTTTTACCTATCGTAGTGGCCCAAAACGGTCAGCGTTATTCTTCCACGAAATCGCCTTTCAAATTTTATTATTCTCATTTTCTGCTTCGAAAACATAGCTAAGATAGCTTATGATCCCATCATTGGAAGGAGCTCACGCGAGCTCGTTCCAATGAGAAGTCATAAGCTGTGTTTTTTCAGGCAAAAATGATGAGTTTAGTTATTCACTGACATTTTACGTGTACTCACTGTTTGTGTTTTTAAGGCGTTAAACAGGAATAGGCATATTATTTTTATTTTGTTACGGGCCTATCTCATAGCAATGTCTGTTAGTATGGTGGTAGCATAGTGTCCGATCATCTAGACACAAACCGGCAAACACTGTACTCAAGCAGACAACACTTCAGGATAATAGTTAATGACAGACAGATACACAAGAGAACTAGTAAACCTCATGTTTTGTAAATGAGAATTTAATTTTTACGAAACACTCGATAATGACTGTGTTGCAATAAACCCCTTTTTGTAGGCAGGTTTTATCAAGTTTTAGGCAGAATAAAGGCACGAAAATGCTTCTTTATATAGACATATCGCGAAGTTGGGAAATGTGATCACATTAATTGTTTGCCGGTGTTGTGAGCAAAGATTAAATAACTCATTCTAATACGTAGTAAACAAATTGTTTTCCAGGCGAATAATTGGTATTTTAAAATCACGCGTAACCGTTTTCGTTAGTTTAGCCTGCATAACTGACAGCTGATAAGTATCGAGATGATATCCCTGATCCCTGTTCAGGTCTTGTCACAATTTCAAAACAGTTGTCTCCCTTCGTAAACTCGAAGGGTGTCAAATACTCGGAGTTTGATCAAGTCCCTCGCGGAAAAGGCCTTTACACATTATAGTCCAATCTTCAGGTATAATGCCCCCACTCTTACAGTCAAGAAACTGTTTATACCAAGCAATCACTATCTTTGAATTTAAGAAGTGTCGTCCCTATATCCCGGTAAATTCTGCCTTTTGATGGGTCAGAATGCCTTGGACAAATAGCTATGAGAAAGGGTGCCCCCATCATCAAAGGTATATGAGCGTGCAACATCCAGGGTATAAACGCACGCGAAACATCGGGGGTATATGGTTTAAACGAAAGCTTTCCGCGTTTGCTCGCCTCGACATAAAAATCGAACCAAAAAACCTGAAAATAGTCACAAATATTATCAGATTTCCGACAATTCAATCATAAAAATAAAATAAGGGCAAATAATTCGTCCCCTGAGTACCAATGTGTTCTATGTGCCAGTAGGCACATAGAACACATTGAAACTCAGGGGACGATATGTCAACAAAATACTGTTTACTCGTTTCGTTAACGACCCAAGGGATGCAACTCTATCTGTTGTCTTCTGCGATAATAAAAATAAAATAATTATCACGAATTTGGTCCAGGTGATTGTGGAGCTGAGAAATGCGTCAACAAAGTTATTTCCAATATGTTTGTATTGTGTTTCATACAGGACAAAAACGTTATCTCCGCCAACATGTATGGTATATGTAGATTTAATACCTGGATTTCTCATTTAAACACCTCGCCTGCGGCTTGGTGTTTAAAAAACCGACATTCAGGTATTAAATCCCCATATACCATACGTGGAGACGGGGATAACTTGTAATGTATTCAAGTAAATTATAATATGGAATATATTTCTTAGTGTGTGAGGCTAAACAGTGAAATCTCTCTGCGACCCCAACTCATCCCTAACCATCATCTCAACTGGTAAAGGTAGGCATATACACCAAATGCACTTGCCATATTTCTTACCGGTTTGGTCTTTCTTATACGAATGTTGGTTTTTAAACTTTGATTCTACTGGAGTTCAAGTACCTCCAGTCCAGCTGACAAGTGTCATCTTCTCTGTGCAGCAACAATGAGCGATCTTTGCAAGGCTAGATAAACAGTAACTCGATACAACAGTAGATGAAAAAGTGGTTTACTAAAACAAAGACGACTTCTCTCTTAGTTTCCCTCATTAACGAAAAACTACTCACCGACAAAGAGTTTAAATGTTCCAAGGTTCGGAAAAGCGGATTGACGAGAATCAGTGTCCATCAGAGAAAGATTCTTTCTGTAGATTGGCGTATTATTTGGACTGATGTAGTTCATCTATTCATTTGCTTGTTGCATACATAAACAAGAGAAACACAGTGTCAGGGCAAAGCCAGCCTAAATATAAGGGCAAGGGGCCTCATATATAAAGATAGTGTAAGTTCAAAAGATAATCCGCATCAAGGCAAAAACCCTACGTGAATTTCACTTCTCTGTGAAGCTGGACATGGAAAAACACACGTGGTGTATATCCAGCTTCAGGGCAAGGACCCAGGGGAGAAACGGTATGTTAGATAAGGTCTAATCTCATTTAATTTATACAGTAGTCGCGAGTCTTACGAGACGTAATCGGTTGGTGGCAGGATATCGTCACGGCCAATTGAGAAACGAGATTCTAAAAGATAGAAATGTCTGTCGTGTCGTCACCTGATCATTAGTAATAGCAATGACTGGCAGGAACGAATCGGTTCTCTCGACAAGTGAAATCACCGTTAAGTCACGCGCGAGATGACTTGTATTGATTCTGCCTCGATATACGTCATCTCCCGCCGTTTTGGCAGATGGACAAATGAGCGTCTGTCCACCTGACAGTTTAGGGTAAAAAGTATATATACCTTGAAGCGCAGAGCATTAGACACACACTTGGGGTCACACACACGTTGGTGAAGTCCAGGGCAGGCGGACTCTGTTTCCTGGCATAGGGGTACCTTCGATCACAGGACCCTGAAACGGCTGGAATCGCCAGGCAGGGCATTCCACGATTGATTTAGCTTAAGGTTGATAGGCGGCTACCGTTGAGAAGGAAAATCCAAGGTGAAACGTTAAAGTTTAGATTGTCGAGTAGCAGGTATCAGCCTGCAATAGTCAGAAGTGTAGGTCAATTGTATTGTGCGTATTAACCCTTTGAAGCGTCAGACTGATTGCGTTGTGAGTAGTTTGTTTTGCTGTCGAAGCATCGTAATACCGACTGGAGATCGGTGTGAGTGACAATTTCGCCCTAGCACAAAAAGGGGTATTTGTGAATCGTGAATTCAACCAGGAACAGTGAACATTTCAATAGGACTTTCATGGAGGACTTTCAAAAGGCACATAAGGTATGAATAGACAATATCTGACCCAACTCAGAAGTACGGTGGCTTTATAGATGACGAACATTGCTGGTCGGAACCCTCTGACAGCCAGAGGTACAGTTACGCGCAGACGTTGACATTTGAGCCTAAGCGGGTGAAGCTCTTATGGCGAGCTCACGGTAATAACATTTCAGATTTGTGAAGCTCTTATGGCGAGCACACGGTAGTAACATTTCCAGTGTGTAGACTATAGTGCCAGTACAGGGCTATAGAATGACTATATAATTGTTGAGAATTGTTTAACCCTAGCAATCCATTTTCTGTGAAAAGAATCGAATTGTTGATTGATGAAATATTAAAGCGGCTTTATTTTTATGTGTAAATAAAAGAATCGTTGTTGCTTTAAATCATTCTTTCCATTACACAGCCTGAAGTGATTAGGAATCACACCTAACGGAAATCGAACCATTTTCAGGCCAATTTGGCAGAGAAGGAATCGCGGCGTCGGTCTAACTCAGCTCCCAGCGCCGAGTTCGCGAAACTTGGATTCCAACCCTCCACGTTGGTCTAATTTTCCCGCAATTTCATCAGCGGGACTAAATAACCCCACGTCAGCCCAGGCGTTACTGGGCCTCAGGTGTTCTGACACACAGGAATGCTGGTAGTTAGTGGTTATAAATATTAACCTTTCACCCATCACGTCTTGGGGACTATACTTGTAAAATAAAATTTGATTAACTAAAAGTTTCAGTTTTTTGCGTGCAAACCATAGCTTATGCCCACCTCATTGGAACGAGCTCGTTCCAGTGAGGGGTCATATGCCAAGTATTGGAGGCAAAAACTGGAAAAAATAATGAAATATGAATGACAATTTGTGTGAATAGCGCGACGTATATGGCCGTAACGTTGTTCAAAAGGTTAAACCACCCAAGACAACAACTCACAAATATGAATTACACCAAAGGATAGCTGCATATTATGCGCATTTAAAAGTTCATGGGAGGACATATAAAAACACATACTTGGTATTGACCTGGAATCAATGTTTATACCTACAGCTAATGATTTCTGACGTAAATGTTTATGAGGTAACTTACGCCAATCGTCAAAACAAATATGATATTATTAACCTTTTCACTGATGTTTTCCCCCAAATGTCCATTATTCTGTAAATTATTTATCACTTCTATTTGATTAAAATTCGCTCAAATCTGATCCAATCTCGTTTAAACGACTTAGCTATCTCGTTTAAACAAGATAGTAGGAAAACATAGAGTGTCGCTTCCACGCTGCCGTAAATAGCTGTCCAAGTATTTCTTAGGAATATATATTTTTTTCCTTTCTCAATCCTCGAGACTATATAAATCGATTGACTTACAAGTATGTCGTTTGTTCATCCCGAACGTACAAACGGGTTACTGAGGACAGTTGCAATACAATTTTTCTGTTAGGAAATTCCTTTTCTCCCTATGGTTTACGGTCCCTAATTTAAATGAACGGTTAGAATTTGATGCACTTAGAGGGTCATATTCTATAGTTTGAAAAAAGCTAAATAACTACATTTCAAACTTTTGTATGTGTATATATATAGCGCCGCGTGGATTAGGTCTATTTGTTTCGTAAACTATTTACTATACCGTCAGTACATATTCGACATGTTTATTTCATTTTTATTCATTTGATAAATTCTTGACGAGTAAGTACAAAGATTTAACCAATTGAAAGGTGTTTACAGGCAAGCACAAAATCAGTCCCTCCAATGGAATTATTTAATCCTTTGTATATTGTTTGACAGAGCTCTATGAGCTCTGTCAAACAAGATATAAAGGATATAAAGTATTGAATACACAGGTCATCACAAAAATATCATCCAGAAGTATGTAATGTACCTTTGAGGGATCATTGGCCGGACCCCGGTGCCGGACCCCGGCAGTGACGTCATGTCACGTGACCTAGTGGCGTCATGTTGTGTTGTCATGGTAACCCGTGTGAGCGGCCATGTTGTGACGTCATCCACATAGTGATACGTAGTGTGAGTGCGCATGCGCAGCGCGTGTTGATACGTGTTTCCGTCGTCCATTTTGTATACGAGAGGCCACCATCTTGGTTTCTATGGTAGCACGAGGTTGCTATGTTACCTAAAGGCCTTCAACAGGACAGGGGTATGTTCGGAGGGTATGTCCGATTGAATCGGAGTATCACGAATTACCACAAACAACCCGACAAGTTTTACTATTTCGAATTCTTTCAGAATTTTCTGCTTCTGTCTATATATGCAATAGCTTACGTCTACCTGGCCATGTTCCTTTGTCCTGGAGTAAACTCCAGTAGCGTAGAAGAGCCTATCAGTTGGAACAGTTTACCTTATTATTACTATATTTAGCTATTCTGGTCTATGCTTGTTAGTTCTAACCCTATTCCAAGTACTCTTGTTGTTTCATTTATCTAGATCATTTACATAACTAACCAATCATATTGCTTGATTTCCCATAATCGTACAGAGTTATCTCCCCTCATTACAATGATTCTCGGCACGTCTATATCCAATGCCCATATCCCCACACACCCCAATTTCGGCACCCCTTTTTTGAAAAACATATGGCCTTCGGCACCCCTTGTTGTCGTATGAGGCCATGGGGCTATGTAAAAAACCCTCAATGAGACCTCATTTATTATCCCTCTTAGCCGCATTGAATTTTGAGGTTATGAGGACCATGAAAAATCCCTCAATGAGGTATAATTTACTACGACTCTTAGCCTCATTTCAGTATTTAACAGCCATATCCCCAGGCACCCCAATTTAGGCACCCCTTTTGGAAAACATATGGCCTTCGGCACCTCTTTTTGTCGTATGAGACCATGAGGCTATGTAAAAGAGCTCAACGAGTCCTCATTTATTATCCCTCGTAGCCTCATTAAATTTTGAGGTTATGAGGACCATGAAAAATCCCTCAATGAGGTATAATTTACTACGACTCTTAGCCTCATTTCAGTATTTAACAGCCATATCCCCAGGCACCCCAATTTCGGCACCCCTTTTTGGAAAACATGGCCTTCGGCACCCCTTTTTGGCGTATGAGGCCATGAGAACCATTAAAATCCCTCAATGAGGTATAATTTACTACGACTCTTAGCCTCATTTCAGAAAAAGAGATTCCACAAATGGGATTCCAAAAAAGGGATTCTACAAAACAAATGGGATTCCAAAAAGGGGATTCCACACATGGGATTCCGTTTCCATCTTGTTGCCAAAGCTCCAAGGCCACTACAGGTCTATGGTCTATCTGTTCTATCATTAGCTTCTACAACAGTCTTGTTCCGTTGCGGCCTTGTACCAGTACTATTGGCTTCTGTTATTCTGCCCCATATCTCACCCATTACTTCCTAGCAATACCTTCGCTCAAGCCTTCAAAATGTTCAATCAGATTTCCCCTGTATACATATAAAGCATTCCGTAATTGAGATTCCTAGCCGATTCCGCAAAATATGAATTCCGTGTTTTTACATCAACACCCGAGGGTATTGAAGAAACTTTCTATATTAGTATTAACGTGTATAATACAATATAATGATATAGCTTGTTGTATTACCGGTGTAAATTCCAACTGTGAGTAGTTTCGATTGGTGGTTGCACTGCAGCGCTGGGTGATATCTTTTAACCCTTTAACCAACGAATCGCATGCATCCGTCCTCGTAATATGCAAATACAGCTTCTGAAAAAATATTATTTTTCGAGACCCCCCCCCCCCCCCCCCCCCCCCACACACACACACACACTGTCGCCACATTCCTGTCTGTTGTTACCAATAAACGGACAAAAGGGGTTACTAATGTTACAACGGATTCACCATTCTAAACAACAGAAATACCAATTTGATCACTTGTGTTATCTGTTTCTCAAAGCTGGAGGTTCGAGTTGTTATTCGACCAGAAACATCAATGAGTGTTTACGATTTCTCCTTCATACAAATTTAAATATTTTCACTTCAGTGCAGATAATAACGGCAGTTATTTACGTCACGTGCAAACCTCTTGCTAACCCAATCCACTTATGTGCTAATAACATTTATTCAAAATCGGATTAACCGGTCTTTCTCTGATTGATAATAACATACTATTGACATGTTGCGCGTAACGTGATATATGTATTATTTGATTAACCAAATCGAGTTATCTTTTTATCTCATGCCAAACTGTGCATTAACTCTTCCACGGTCAAATAAGACGAAAGTAAGCATGATTATAGATTTACTGCCGAAATACTAAATCTTATCCTTAAAGTTTCCGCATTCACTCTTTGAAACCGAAAGACCGCTTTCCGGTCCAGGACACCGTCATAATTTCATTAAGTAGGATGGCTGCTAAGTAGATGTGTGGGGTAGACAATACACCCAAATAGTAAAAATGGACTCTTCCAGTTGCGACCGTTGAACTGACATGGAAGATGCCACCGGCGTTCAAAAGGTTAACTGTATCGGTCAACAAAGGTCATACTGGTTTTGAACCTTGTTTTTTCCATAGCGGTTCCGTAGGCTTTCCCTCCCTGACTTTTACTGTCATGAAAATCGACTTTCGATAAAGTTACCACCCTTGAAATTATTAGACGAGATAGGAAAGTCCAGCTAACAAGCAAGTAATTGTTGAGAAAACACCTATGACATCAGTAGGAAATAAATGCCAAGTTTCCTTTTGTTACTTTTAATAAACAAAAACAACAGACAGCTCTTGGAGCTGTCTGTTGTTTTCGTTTATTAAAAGTTACAAAATGAAACTTGGCATTTATATTTATTTATTTATTTATTTATTTATTTATTTATTTATTTATTTATTTATTTATTTATTTATTGGTGTTTAAGGTCACATATTTCTGTACAATGGCTAACCATGACTGTGACAGTTTTACGGGTGGATGAAGCCGAAGTACCCGGAGAGAACCACCGAGCAACGCCGAGCAGCTGTCAGCTCCCCAACATACCAATTCCACACAAGCAGGGTTAGCATTGGTTGAAGACAGGCGCACCATCGACGTGCAGTACGCCTTAGTACACAACGTTACCGTGCCCCCACGTGGGAAATGGGGATGAAGTGCCTTGCCCAAGGACACAACGCGGTTGCCGCAGGTGGGATTCGTCGAACCGAGGACCAAAAACTTGGCATTTGATGGCAAGCTAATTAGAAACAACAAGTATTAAACTTACGAACACCAAGTAAGTTTCCACTTTGACTCGTTGTTTAGCGAATAATTTGCAAGTTTTTATTCTTCACGGGAAAAAATATAAGCAAATCTCATTACTTTTATATTAAAGGAAAAGACAATGTCTGTATAATTTATTATACGCTAAACGATAGATTATCGAAAAAATTGCGGGAAGATAGAAATCGTATCCCCCACTGTGGAGATATAGACATTTTCACGTTCACGGCATCAATCAAAATGGCGGCTTTCAAAGCATCACTTCAAAGTGAATACGAGTCAAATTATTACTGGAAATGATCAATTTGTTCTAAAAACATATAATGAAACGAAAATCTAGTGTTTTTGAGTGAATACCGATCATTTCCAGCGGTAATTCAACACGTATTCACCTTGAATTGATGCATGAAACCCGCCAGCTGAATCAGATTGCAAGACGCTACCTGTTCCGAGTATCGATCAAATCACTTCCGCGTTTCAATGTGCATCAGCTGTTTACTTTCATGCATCAATTCCAGTTTGAACCGAGTGGAATTATCGATAGGAATGATAGAACGTAGAATAATAGACTAACGTTCAACTGATTGGGGAAAAATGCAAAAAGCCAGCTTTTGTATTTCTATATTACTCTACAAGAAAATGTCCCGGGTTTGTGAAATGATGCGCACATCGATGATAAAAATTCTCTAACGTTTCTACATTTCAATTTTTATATGGAATTCCCGTACTCTCGGTGTTAAATTTACGGACAGATCAATTAAGGGGAGCTAACGTCCCTTCAAATCTCTCCCAACGAAGAAAATTGTCAGCCATGCATGGCCTGCACTGCAAAATTTATAGAGGGCGATGTTGCACTCAGTCATCACAAAGGTGGGCATCTATGGGGTACATACACCTTTACTTCCAAGATCAGAAGAAATTTGAGGACACAACAAGACAATCTGCACTTCATGGATCACCGGGTAGAAAACCCAGTGGTCCACGAAGTGCAGATTTGCTTGACGATTCGTCACGTTCTGTGGGTTTAGCAAAAAGGTGCATAGGTAGATTTCACCCATCTGGTGGCCGCATGCTAAATCACGCCGTGTATACTGTACCACACCAGCCGTAATAAGTTGTAGGAAGATAAAAGAAATATTCTTTTTGTATATAACAATAACAACATAAACTCTTGCCACCATTTCTCAGTAAGTCCCCTCCCAGTGGTCAGGGCAGGTCAGTGGTTGGCTTTTGATAATCCTGGACAGAACTCTAACATAAATTTCTTATTCCCGTAGCGTTTCCAAAGCCAACTGAAAAAAGCCTATCAAATGTTCTGTAACTCTCCATGTACCAGAAAATAAAAATGCAATTTCCCATATGTTTCCGGTGCCAAAAACCGTCAGTGATACATTGCTAACTCGTACCCGCCTGTGAAATAAGAGCGAATTTATGGAACACCATATATTACTCAAGAAGTATGGTCCAGCAGGCGTTTCTAATCCTGTTTATGGAGGCGACACTTGACCGGAAACAACTGTTCAGATTTTTCGACTATTCCGCTCACCATTTCAATAACGGCCGGTTAGACTCCACTCAATGTTTATAAGAGTTAGAACGTTAAAGCCAAACGTCTAAACCATTCGACCAGATGTTGCGTAGAAGTTGCAAACTTAAAACAGTCTCACAAAGTTTTGGCGGGGGGGGGGGGGGATGGTGGACTTCTTAACACACCCAACACACACACTCAAAAAATATTTATTATTATTACAAGGATTGGCGAGCAAGTTATGCAACTTATATTAACGCCACACCTTGGCCCTATGGCGCAGGTGTGTGAGATGACCTTCATAGCGGCAACTTCGTGGCCTCGCACTTCTCGAATACTACGAAGGGATCTTTAGCCTGTACGAAGTGTGTCTCTCTCCTCACAGAGGACGGCCATTTTACGTTCGATAGAATGGTACGCTGTGACAGCATCAACCCCACAATTAATCCCGACAGAGCGTTCGGGCACCTCGAGAACTTTTCCCGACCAAGGATCGATCCTGGAATCTTACACGAGAGACTAGAGCACTTATCCACTCGGCCACCACTCTCTAAAACATTTGTTTGCGCCCCCTGTCAGTCGGTCAGAAACATTACCATTTCACTACAACCTACTAACAACATTGCCATTTCACTACAATCTACTAATATACCACTTACTGAATGGCATTCATTTAAGTCTTTTAATGCTTTTCTGTGTCAATCAAGATTTAATCATTTTATCTTTCATGCTTTCAGAATACGGCGACTGAGAAGTCCATCAACAAATTATTGCCTGCACACCTCATGTCGGAATAAAAATCTATTCGGACTCATTGCTAATTGGTGTCGTCTCGCAAGTAATCACTGTGCCAATAAACGAAGGACTCTTCAAAAGAACTTAACAACTCAGTGGAGGCTGGAACACAAACAAGATAGTGTTATTGTTATCGAATATTAATCTGTAAGATGACCTTTCTGATACCTACGACTGGGCCGTGTTTCTAGTTGTCAAATTTTGTACGGCACCATGTAGAGATCAAAGTTTCCATGTTAGATTTAAACGTCTTGAGTTACACTGATCTAATCCAACACACGATTTGTCTGATAGTTCATAAGCTTTAGTTTCTGATAATCAGTCATCAATTTATTATATTCATCAGCATATAGCACAGTGAATAAAAGATATTTTGGTGCGAGAGAATAATGAAAACCAGAGACGGACTAGGTAAAAAATGTAACTGGGAAAGGCTCCAGGGGGTGGGGGCGGGGGGGGGGGGGGCATGACCCGGAGATAATGTTTCGAACTGAAAGAAAGCTGCGTCCTATCATAGGAGCGATAAATGGCAGTCCACACAGAAGGCATTTCGATGGCATTTTTTTTTATCAGTTTCGTCGCTCATTAGGCTAAAAAATGGTTGCAAGCAACAAAGGGACCCGGATCCATCGGGCCGACCATAGTTCGGACCAATGGGAGAAAATTTTGATTTTTCGAACTGAAAGAATTCGGTTTCCTTTCACCTGAGCGACCAATGGTAGAAAGATGGCTGGTGTATCCAAATGCATCCATGTAGACTGCGAATGGCAGTCCACATAGAGAGCATTTAGAAATACCAGTAGTCTTTGCAATCCGATCCAATTCGCCTTATGGTCATTTTCACGAAATTTCATGTTGGACTGCATCGATTTTCGGGGCCACAGGGCCCCCAGTAGGGGGCCACCAAGAGATTTCCGAGTGGACCATACGGCCAATCTGCCTTTGATGAAAACACAAAGAGAGAGAGAGAGAGCGAGAGAGAGAGAGACTGTAACGACGCACAATACTGCTCAGTGACGCTAAACTACAAAGAATACGCCAGTACACATGGTATTAAAAATAAGCCTACATAAGATTATCTTCCAACTACAATTTTATTCATTACAAAGAAATCTATCTATCTGTTTAATATGCAGATAATTGGTTATTTATTTATGTATTGTGAGTTACCGATAGTTTCGACAGCCAGGATCACGTCGTGTCGGACAGCTTTACGGGCGGAGGAAGTTGAGTACCCGGAGAGAACCACCGAGCAGTGGTGAGCAATTGTCAAACTCTTCAACATACTAACTCCGCGCAAGCAGGATTTTCATTCGTTGAATGAAAGTGCACCGCCGACGTGCAGTACGCCTGGTCGCAAAGCACCAATCTGGGCAATCGGATTAAGAGCCCTGCCCAAGGACACGACGCAGTTACCACAGGCCGGGATCGAACCATTATCCTTTCGGGTTGAAGTCCAATACCCTAACCACCTATCGGCCGCGCTTCCAGGGCATTCGTCGAACCTACACCCTCCTTCATTTTTCACCAATTGAAGATAGAGCTATGCTTTCACTTATAATTAGTGACTACACGAATTATTCGACGAATTATTTGACTTTTGAAAAAAACGCTCTTAACCCTATGAACCCTGGTGGTATCTTCCAAGTCAGTTCAATGGAAGCAGTTGGAAGAGTCCGTATTCGTTATTTGGGGGTAGATCAATTAATATTTTCAACGTGCAGCCTTGAGGCCGCACGTTGAAAATATTGATTGATTTACCCCATATGTTCACTCAGCAGCCACCCTATAGTTTATGAAATTATGACGTATCATGTTTCTGGGTCGGAAATGTGGTCTCTCGGGTTCAAAGGGTTAAAGAGTGTTGTTGACAATGATCGCCGTTTTTGATGTTCAAAACAAACTAACGGGATCGTTGAAAGAACAGTCCTGGTCAGGGCCAGAAATGGATACAGTGGAGATGAAACGCATTCTGGTATCCAAAACAAGCCAGAAAATAAGCAGCCTGTCATCTGCAAAATGAGGTCCCCAGAGGGTGAATCTAGTGATGCTACCCTGCATATCAGGGTAGCATCACTAAATCGACCCTCTGCGAACCTCAGTCTGAATCAGTGTCTTTAAACTAAACAGAAAGAGGTACCCAGAGGATAAATTGGCCCACTGTATGGGATAGCATCATCAAATTCACCCTCTGGGAAACTCATTTTGCAAATGTCAGACTGCTTATTTTCAGGCCTGAATTCCAAAAGGAGCAGATAAGAATTCTGTTGGCCAAGTCACACGGGAATATGGATCCTATTCGGGAGAAAACATTCAAGCCATTCTAAGAATAACCAACAATAGTGAAAGACTAATCATTATGATGGATGGGGAGACCTTGTAGGTTTGGTTTGACTTGAGGGAAGATAACTCTATTTGAATGACAGGTAAATTAAAAGGTTACATTCTACAATCCATCGTCCACCACTTTTCATTTTAAATAGCCGAAACAATTGGTGAAATACAAGCATTATTGAATTGTATTAATGTGTATACTATTGAATAAAAATATTTGTCTATCTATCACAGTATGGTATCGACTGGACAAGAACATAAACATGTTCATTTTCAAAGGTGTATCACCCAATAGAGAGAAATACATTGGTGCAGATCCCTCGTGACCGAAGTCGGAGGGTGTGTGTGGGAGGGGAGAGGGGGTAGGGCGGAGATTCATAGACCTCCTGTATTTATAGTCTTGTCAATGAAAACACATACCATAATTCGTGAATACTGTAAAAAAAAAGTATACATTGAGCACAGAGTAACCCCCAGTTTTTGTAAAAAGGCGTAAAAGTGCAAGAAAACCTCTTGGCCAGTAGATCTCCAGGTGAGCCAGTAGGTGAGACTGTCAATATAGACTCAGGGATTTACTATCGGATTCCCCATACCGAAAAATATGGCACTATAAACGCAAGATTAACTATAGGAATCCCCATTGGAAAATCTGTGAGACTGATTCTTAAAGGCGGAGCGATGTCGACTCAAGAATTTAGTATTAGAGTTCCCATGCCAAATGCGGAACCATGGACTGTGAAATTGGTGTTAAAAGTTGGAACGATGTAGACTCTTAAAGAATTTACTGTGGGAATTTCAAAGTCAATAGTAAGGGTTGAGACACTGGGCAGAATAACAGTAACCAACAGTAGTGTTACAAGTCAGAAGTAATGGTACTAGCCTACAAGGATGGTAGATTATAGTCTTGGATGAGTACAAAAGGTGCAAATCATAGGACAAATAGTAGCCTTGGAGCTATACAGGTGATGGATGGTCTAGAAGTTGTACAGTTTTAATAACAATCTTCAGATAGAAAAAATAATGCAATGTTAACGTCTAGAATCCACCGCAGTGCTCTCTGACTTACATTATTACCCCGTATCACAGGTGTTCACACACTTTGTTCATTCTATGACATTCCCAGCTCAACTCAACGGAACATACTGCCGGTGCTCCACAGACGGGCACTCAAGGCAAGCGCCTCAACAGGTCCCTATTTTACACCTAGGTACGGTGGGGATTTCGTAGTACTAGTGAACATTCCCAACGTTAACAGCTGGCATGTGATGCAACGTCGCAGAATCACACACTCAAACTTCGCCGATCGCATACCAGCCACTACTATACGGGAAACACCCGGATCATTCGCCGAATGGTCACCCATCCAAGGATTAACCGGGCTCGACGTTGCTTAACTTTGGTGCTCCCCCTCATGCAAAAGGTATCCTATAAAGGGTATCCTCTAATAGTACAATACCATAGGTATCCTAAAATACCGAAATGAGGTTAAGAGGGCTAGTAAATTAGATCTCACTGTGAGATTTTCTCATAGCGCTCATGGCCTCATACGACAAAAATGGATTCTCCAGAAGGTATCCTCCAATAGTGCGTCGCCATGTCATAGGTATCCTCAAATACCGGGATGAGGCTAAGAGGGATAGTAAATTAGACTTCAATGAGGGATTTTCTCATAGCTCTCTTGGCCTCATACGACTAAAAAGGGGTTCTCCAGAAGGTATCCTAGATAGGTATCCTCCAATAGTACGTCGCCATGTCATAGGTATCCTCAAATACCGAAATGAGGCTAAGAGCCGTACGTGTGAGTCACTCGTTGGAGTAAATACTCTATGACTCGACGGGGTTCGAGTCGTTCGAGCAATGACTTATCAGTACCTTCTCGATAGATTCTTGGCTTAAGGAATCACATAGGCTTTCATTATACCCAAGGGAGATAACTCTGCATACAGGTTACGGAAAATCAAGCACTAGTAATTAAAACGCTTGGACGAGGAAACCAGAGATAGTTTGGTCCAGATGAACTTCTAGGGTTAGAGTAGCATCTGCAATAGACATAAAAAATAGGATTCTGGGAAAATCAGGACCAGTACCCCTATTAATTAGAACATACCCCTATGCTACTATTATAAGGAGAATTCTTCTCGATGAATCCGTAGTAAATAAAGTCGGTTTTGGTGATTTGAAGGGATTGTCGGGTTGTTTGTGGTAATTCTACGAATCGGGAAACTACTCTTATACAATGGAACGCCCTGTTAGTGGGGGAAAAACCCAAAATGGTACGTTTCGGTAGTTTTGGGAAATTTTGGTGATTTTGGAGGGATGGCCGGGTCTATTTGGGTAATTAGATTTACCCGGGGGCCCTCTCGATACTATAGCACTGCGTGCTACTATTATAAGTAGGATTCTTGAAGAATCCGTATCAAATAAAGTCGTTTTCTGTGATTTGGAGGGATAGCTGGGTTGTTTGTGGTAATTAGATTTACTGCCATTCAATCGAACATACCCCCCGAACATACCCCTGTCTTGTTGTAGGCCGCTGGGCCACGTGATACCATAGAGACCAAGATGGCGGCCTCCAGTATACAAAATAGACGACGGAAACACGTATCACCCTAACAACATGCGATGCGCACTAACACCACATAACACTATGCGGATGGCGTCTCAAGATGGCCGATCACGTGGGTTACCATGACAATACAACATGACGTCACTAGATAACGTGACATGACGTCACCTCCCCCACAAACAGGGACGGTTACCACATTTCCTACTACTACGATCCCCACAAATTGAGAATGGGTAGGCTGGAGTGCTATTGGCTGAAAGTGTTCTTATACTTCTTATGCATCTTCCCAGAATGCAATTTATTATCTTGATGACAATCGCACTCCACTGGTGTTTTAGTGATACCTACTCTCCATGTGCTATACATGAAACATTATCCACCATACCTACAGACAAACAAACAAATGGGCTACCAATTAAGAAATTACTACGACAGTCGGATAGATTAACCAATGAACGGTCATAACTAGTGACCGAGAACTGAGGAGTACACCGACAATAATCGTCAAATGTGTCCCCGTATTAATTCAATATACCGAAATTGTCATTATAATTGGCACAATAGAAAATTTGTTTTCAGTTCAAAGCGTCCATACCCAGCTTTCCACTTCAGCTGACTGGTTGATGTGGACGTTTATCTCCCCTTATCGACTATCGGAACCCAGCAGCTAATTGCTTCACAATATATCGGTCAAGGTGTGAGGAAAGTAATCAGATTATATAGAATTTTGGACATCAAAGGAACAAAAGTTAAAACTTGTGTCTGATAGATATTTTTACCAGAGTACACACAAATTCATATTTTCCGAATTGATGCGCTTCCCATTCATCTATCAAACCAAAAAGCGTACATAGAGGGCCCAAACACTGTTTTTAAACATTTTAGCATAATTGCACTGGAGAACACAGTACATGTTATAAATGCCAGGGGAACAAAACTAAGATGGTAAACTGTCAACATTCAACAATCACTATAAAGAAAATATATTGAACTTTCAGATGCCATGCGCTTCCATAATATAACTTTTTAACATTTTATTTTATCTTAGGAATTGTAAAACTTCCCCATCTCCATAATGTTAATTTCCAATCCACGAAAGGACAGTTTCATCAGGGGAGGTAAACAGACCGTTTTCCACTAATTTGAAGATAAAAGCTGGGCACGGGAAAGCGGGCACAATCATAAATGTGTCCAAATATGTCGAAGGAAATGAACCCAAATCTTTTCTTGGCGTTCAATGAGTTGCTAGATTACTACCCTTGCAGTGCTTCACTACTCGTCTGTTGTTGTAAACAAATGAATGCCGACAGGAAAATTTGTCGAAAAATTGAAACGGTTTGCCAACACTTCGTATGCTGGCAAAATAAATACATTATGGGGCGTTCTGTTGGTAGATGCGGTGTCACATGACGCTCAGCGAGAACAATATTAGGCTCGGCTAAAGCCTCGCCTAATATTGTTCTCACTTCGCCTCATATGACACACATCCGCCAACCAAACGCCCCGTAATCATTAACTGAATAACTTGCTATGGACGTTTTGGACCATGTTCAAGCCTTGGGGAAAATAAATTGTTCTGGGGCGTGGTGGGGGGGGGGGGGGTGGTTGGATTGTATAGATCACCTCAAATACAAGCATAAAAAAACATATATATGTTTATACACTCTTCATTCCCCATCCACGGTGTCTTTGCAGACAGAGGCAATTTTATGCCATGTTCCTTTAATCAATGGAACTCCTTAATTAGCACGTAAAACAGAGACACTTCCAAAGAAAAAAATATAAATAACTTGAATTTTGTTATTTTTTGGCTCAAAAACAGAGCTTATAACCTCTCACTGGAACGAATTAACTGATGAATTGCAATTTTTGTAAAAACAGCTGGGTCGGGCTTGGCCGGTACGCATGGTAAACGGTTAACGTAGGTCACATCATTGATATCCTTTAAAACAATTCACGTAGATTGTATCTGCAGAACTTCAAATATGTCAATTACAAGTAGATTAAGTGTGTTCAGCATTGTTGAATAGCATGCATCGCTGACCAAATGTACTTTCAATCGACATGACTGCCGACATTTTCTGATGTCGCCCACACTGTTCGGAAATATTCTAGCATTGATTGACTGGCAGCAATCAACAGTGAAAAGATTAGTGTGTGCAGGTATGTGCACTTTGGAATAAAACTGAATGCTAGAACTCGATAGCTTCATCACCTTTTCAGACGTGAATAATATATATCCATAACAAAGGGGTTCCGCGTACTTCTTCAAGCGTGGTAAGTCAGTTTCGAGTTTATCTCAATGTTAGACACATGCAGTGGCGGCGCCAGAGTTACAAAAGTGAGGGGGTAAAGTTGGGGATTGTGCAGCGCGAGCTGGGGTGGGTTTCGGGGGTGGATGGGGTCCACTCCCTAAGTTGAGAAATTTTTTAACTGTTTTGCAACAAAATCATGCGAATATGGATATCATTGGAACCGGCTGAACAAGCCGGTTCCAATGATATTCATATTTGCATGATTTCATTGAGTTATAACTTTGAAAATTTTTCTAAAATATTAAATTTTATTTATTTTTTAAAATTGCTGTAGGCTGAATTCCAAACGGATGCCTTGCACGCTCTCGATTCTAGCATTCGTCGAATACTCTTAAGCATTATGTTTCAGTCCGTTTAAACGCGGCATGCTTTGTTGCAATTTGGACCCTCGACTCTTGTTTGCTGTTTGCAGCTAACGTGTGTGTGTGTGTGGGGGGGGGGGGAGGGGGGGGGGACATAATTTCAAAACTTTTCTGATTTAGTGCACTCGGGAATATGGGATTAAGCATACCGACCATTACACCGCAACGTTTAATACAACAAAAATTAAAATGATAGTATTGTTTTACTAATGAAGGGGTAAGTACCCCCACATACCCCTCCATGGCGCCACCACTGGGCACATGTATTCTTAACAGTCTAATATTTCCACCTTCAAAATTCATTTTAGCGAGTTGTCACAAATAAAAATGAATTCAAATGTGAAGAAGGCTGAATCAATGTGAGGAATGAATGCCCACGCACGTCATCATGGTGGAGTACTCGTCAATAGTCAAAATATGTTATTTTTTTCTTAATCGTCAAATAATTTTGCAATATAATAAAAAGAATAAATATCCTCGATGTATGTAACTAGCTGACGCGTCCGTCCAAGGACTGAAAAATATCTCCTCCGTTCGTGCAAGGACGGGAATGAAGCCCACTGCATATCAAGAGAGATAATCAAAGTTGGAATTTCTAGCTGGACGGAAGCGTAGGCACTTTCCATTTATATAATTAAGGACTCACCCGCTACGTGGCGGGAAGCCGTGCACGCACGACGGAAAAGTAGCCCATTTCATATCAAGGGAGAGAATCAAAGCTGGATTTTCTAGATGGACGGGATGACGGAATCACATACTTTCCATTTGTATAATAGATAGGTAATGTAGTGAGGGGTATAAAACCCAGGGTTGTAAGAGTGTCACACCACATCCACTCTCAAATAAAAACTAGTAGTAGTAGGGCAGAGTACTATGTTCATACGCATAAAACATTTTAGTTGCTAGTTCGAGGGCATGTGAGTCTGACCAACCCTAGAAATTAGCCACGGCGACCGGAAATGCTGCGGTAATATCTATGGTAGTCAGCCACTGCTTTTACCACATCATAGTCTAATGTCGTGGATAATTACGGTGATTGTACGCTCATTATCTGAATAGCTCTCTGTGAAACATGGGCAATTGTACATAATAACCGCCGACTAAATGAATGTTACGGCAGGTCCCACGGCAGGATCAGGGTCGTCTGAAGCACGGGGCAGGGAGGGGGCAGCTGGCCTCCCTGCCTTCGGACCATGGGAGCAAGAGGGAAAGGCAATGCCCTTCCCAGGTTCGTCAATCGATTTTTTTCAATGATTTATTCTCGAAGAAAAGCTAAAATACACTCCAAATTCGTTCTGAGAGCTTTCAAAATTCAATGGGGGTGTTTGTGATGAGGTTCCCCTCCCGATGGGAGGGGGCACCTCCTCTCAAACTCCCCCATCCTGAGCCCTCGGGGCATGCGTCAACATGTCATGGCGGGGCTGTTAATGCTAGTAAATGCCCTTTTCCGAGGGACTATCCCCCGCCTTGAAGTACTACAGCGCCCCTGGCCAGGATTTCAACATTTTCCGACATGGTGGGGCAAGAGTTAAAATTTTCCGACGATCTTCCCAGGTCGTTGACCGTCGGTACAAACTTGAAATCTAACTCAATATATTTCTTTAACCCTTTACCAAACGAATCGGTCGCGTACTTCTGCATAATTTTCAAACTGAGTAATGGAAAAAAAATGCTCGAAACATTTCCACAAAAACATATCATGTGACCCTCATTCGAATGAGGTTCTCGACCTCGTTCCAATAAGGGATCACGTGATATGTTGGGTGTTTTTTTTTAATTTTGGAAAAGATTGAAAAAAAGTATTACAAAAACAAATTATGGGGCGTGGTTAAAGGGTAAAAATGGTCAAATAGTTCAAATTAGCGCCTTTCGGAGAAAATGTTGCTATTCGAGCGCCCAGCAATTTTTTCGGGAGGACAAAAAAAATCCCCCCCCCCCCCCCCCACCACCCGCCCCATTAGCTTCGGTCCTGGTCACAGTCGGGAAACATGAACCACCCACCACTCTGGCGATATGTGAAGGAATATAAGGTGTGTGGGCACAGTACAGCATTTTTATGGACGGTGAAAACTGTAGTTCGCCTCGTGTACTGTATATTAGTAGAATAACAGATCATCTGACGATTTGTTGACGTCTTGAGATAAATTAGTTTTCAATGTCCGAAACGACGTGTTTACGACCGATTAATGGTTCCGAATACATACCAGTACTCTACGGGCTTTGAAATAACAGCTATGATAAATGTCCAGACTTCTTTTTATTTTTATTTTTCTCATAACCTTTTGCCTCCTGAAAAGTCGTATTCAAATTGACAGATCACGGAGCTTGAGAGTTGAGAATGGGCGTGTCTGTTTACCGCCGGTGGCAAATAGCTCCCAAGAGAGTAAATCGCTATTTACCACAGCCTCCACAGGTAGTGAATAATTTTGAATACAGTTTGAATAAATGTTTAAAATTCTTGAACCTATGCCTTCAAAAAGTACAATACAACCTCATCTTAATCTAACTCAAATGCATGCCCCGTATAGAGCTCAAGGGCTTCAATGACATGGAATGTTTCACAATACAAAACCGGCCAGCACTTTTCACAAGAATCACCATTCAGCTTTCATTACTTTTTCATTTTTTGTCTCAAAAACAAGCTTATGACCCTTCATTGGAACGAGCACGTTGAGCTCGTTCCAACGAGGGATCAAATGCTGTGTTTTTGACGCAAACATAATAAAAAAAATAGTTATTCAGGAATTTAGTTGCAAGTGTCGTCTGTCTTTCGTGTTAGGTAAAGGATTAGTAATTCATTCCCACAGCCCCATGGAGCTGTGGAATTGAATTATTAATGGGTCTTCCCGAGAATACAAAACATTTTTGATTCGCTGTAGAAACCCAGGGCTCTATTTTACTTGGAAAATAGGATCCAGTCACCAATCCCCGGGGTGGGCGTTCTCTAAAATGGGCAACATGGGTATAAACGATTGGCTGGACTTGACTTTCTGTGCATGTTGCAGTCATGCTTAGCCATTGTGCGGAAATGTGTGATTGTAAACACCAATAAATAAATATTTTTGATGTAAATGTTATATTAACCCCCTGCACACTGATGTCAAAATATCTAAATTCCAGGCAGAAAAAATTTCCCATAATGCAACTAGAAATTTAACCAATTCAATCTCGTTTGACAAAGCTCATTGAGCTCTGTCAAACGAGATTGAATTGGTTAAATTTCTAGATGCATTATGGGAAAAACAGCTTCCTGAAATTTTGGTATTTTGACATCAGAGTGAAGGGGGTTAAAGGACCATGCCATAAAAACAAAGCCCCATAGGGTTAAAAATATAAATACACCCTCAAACAACTGTATAGTAGAATGGACTTGCAAAGGAATGATTTGGCGTGCGTACACAATAGATGCAGATCAGGTACGAGGTATCCCATTCAGAAATTCTAGTATGTATATACACGTAGATATATATAATAATAAATTTATGCACTTGAGACCCAGTTTTATTTATTCTGTATACAAACATAACAGTGGGATTCAAGTTCCTTTTCACAAGTCTTCAATGTTTTCAAACGTTACTAGCGATGCGTGAACCCTCTCGACTCCATTCCCAACTGGCACGATTGAGCAAACACAATATCTTACACGAAGCAAAGTGAAAGAAGCATTCTAACGGACGGTTTCACTGAAGAGAATTCTAAAGTGGAACAAATTCAATTAAAACGCTAAATACGAAAAGAACCTTTCGATGTGCTCAAATAAAAACTAAACAGATAACCTCTCCAGAATTGAAACTGAAATTTTTCACCGTTTTTCCGTGCAGCTTTTTTCATCGGCAGTCGTTGCTATTACCCACTGGCATATTCTTACATATATGTTTGACTCCCCAAAACACTGTCGAACAGTTTAACATAAATAAGGTTATCATATACTTGGAGGGAGTCGACAAGAAATTAGCAAACCTACCTTGATCTTTTGATTCCCGCGCACAGGCGTCACCAGTGGGGGGGGGGGGGGGGGGGGGGGGGCGAACGAACCCACTTACTTTTTTTGCAAAAACGGGGGATGCAAATAAATCCCCAAAGGCCACCAGAGAGCTCAATTTGATACTAAATTTAATTTTTTCCCGCGCGTGCATACTAGAGGAGGAGGGGGAGGGGGGGCATGCTCCCCTCCCGGGAGTACACCAGGAGTATACCAGGAGCACACCGGGAGTACACTTGGGAGATGCCTAAGGCATCTGCAAAGTGTACCCCCGTGTACCTTTTTCATCAAAGTCGAACCTCTTTTGAAAAATCCTGGCGACGTCTTTGCCACGTTCCCTGCCGCAGTTCAACATCTCCACGTTGGTCACTAACAGGCTAAATTGTTTTAAGTTGAGAAGGATATGCAGTGCATACAGGTAAAAATTAACGTAATGATGTAGTTACTTTTACCACTAGCCTTATGACCCTCAAATCAAATGGTCCATCAGAATCTTTCCATAGATATGTTGATAAGAGCTTTGTATACATACCACTGTTGTAAGTTTCGGACGAATATATATGTATATTGGTACAGTGAAATGATACTGCGTGCTTCCAGAGCCTTTAAAAAAATATAATTATATATATTGTTGGGGGGGGGGGGGGGATAATTTAATCACATGTAGCGCATGCATCGTTTGACCTTGTCATCTCTTGCTGTGTCAAGTTTCATTGCAACAAACCAATTAGTTATTCAGAACATTCATCTTCCATCTTTGCACAAGAAGACTGCAGAAAAAAAGACCCCCTCCCTTTTTGACCTTTCCTGAATTATTCGAAACGTGACATGAAATATGTAATATAGCAAAAATATACCCAAGTGGGGAAACAATCTTTCAAAAACAACCGTGCAGCTTTGGTATAATACTTAATGAGGTCCTTTGAGGTGTAATCTAATAATAATAATAATAATAATAATAATAATAATAATAATAATAATAATAATAATAATAATAATAATAATAATAATAATGATAATAATATTAATAATAATAATAATGTATTGCACAACCGGAATCAAATGGGTATGGTACGTTACAACTTTTACATTATATATAACAAAATATAGGTGTAATATCGCATTATGTGCGCAAAAGCTCGCTCCCCTGTCATTTAGTTAATAACTAATTAATTTTAATGAGCTCTGTCTAGTCTGTGAGAGAAATTAGCGGAAGGCGTATTGTGTAACAAGGCCCCAACTGAACAATTGGTAAATGTGTAATTCCCCCAAGAGAGTGGGTCTATTAACAAATTATTCACATTGAATGGACTGCGAGAGACAAATCCGGAACCATGCACGATCAGAAAGCAATCAAATGAAATTCTACCAATTCCCTGAACGCGTCACATTATGTGGCCAATTTACTCAAAAGTGTCATATTTACTGGATTTGTATTATCTTTTAGTAATCTGGCCTCGCAATAATGTCCTGTTTGTTGTAACTTGACCGTCATCTCAGCGATCTTTTTTGTGTTGGTATTATCTGTATACAGTTTCTCAATTATGGAATGTTTACAAATATACTTATATCTGCTTATCTGTTGGACGGTGTAATAGGACTCCTCTTGCCAAGATCAACTGTTTCATCCCTGGTGACAGATTTCCACCAACATTTAAACATGTGTCGAATTTATACCCACAGGACCTCATACTGTGTAAAAACCACCTTTACCCCTTTACCAAACGAAGTGGTCGTATCCGCCAGTGTAATTAACAAATTCGGCAGTTGAAAAATCAATTATTTTTCAGCAAAACCATATCACACGACCCCTCCTCACTGGAACGAGCTCCTTTTAATGAGGGGTCACATGATATGGTTTTGTAGAAACTTTCTTTCTGAAATTTTTGAAAAAACAATAATATTAAAATGATAATTTTTGATATCGCCTGCTTTGGGTAAAGGGCTAAAAATAAAGGACTAGAAACCAGCTGTTGATACAGCTGTGGCACCCGACAAAATGGAGTTCGGTATTATACATATCTGCAGGCTCAGATAAAAAGCTGATTTCAACTAACTGTTGACCAAGAAGATAGAATTTTATTTTCTATTTATTTTCATTAAAGTGGTCTTTTAGACCATTTTCATGCAAATGTATAGAGGTAAAATGTCTGTCACTTGATAACTCAGCTATATGCCCTTTGATTTATGGAGAAAAAAACCCCTATAATCTATTAGACATTTTTTGTTGAGATATTAGATTTTCAGCCAATTTAGTTGCATTTCATTCTCATTCCTGTATATAGATTATGCAGTCAGTTCATCTCTTATATAGTATTATGTCGTGTGCTTATTTCATTATTCTATTTTTATGCCCCCGACTTAAGTCGGGTGGCATATAGTGATTGAAGTGTGCGTGTTGACGTCCGTCCGTCCGTCCGTCCGTCCGTGTGTGTGTGTCCGAGCCAATAACTCGAAAACAGTTAGGGCCACAGTCATCAAACTTCACACAATTATAAAGGACCATGGGAGGATGTGTCGCACACCATAGCCGGGTTCGTACCTTCAAGGTCAAGGTCACATTTCAAGGTCACACTAAAAATTGGTCAATATTCGTGTCTCAGCCATAACTCAGAAACGAATCATAGTACAATTGTTAAACATTTTACAAATGTTAAGGACAGTCAGAAAGTGTGTCGCGTATGATAGGTTCCGCCGCAACTGCAAGGTGGAGGTCTTAATTGACCTTCATATGTTCAGGGTCACAAATCGTGTCTCAAGCATAACTCCAAAACTATTAGGGCTACAATCATCTAACATCGCTCTATTATAAAGGACAACGGGTGGATGTGTCACACACCACAGCCAGGTCCGTAAGGTCAAGGTCACATTTCAAGGTCACACTGTACACGGTTAGGGCCACAGTCATCAGACTTCAGACAATTATAAAGGCCCATGGGAGGATGTGTTACACACCATAGTCGGGTTCGTACCTTCAAGGTCAAGGTCACATTTCAAGGTCGCACTAAAAATTGGTCAATATTCGTGTCTCAGCCATAACTCAGAAACCAGTCATAGTACCATTGTTAAACTGTTCACAAATGTTAAGGACACTAAGAAGGTGTGTCGCATATAATAGTTTCCGCCGCATCTGCAAGGTGAAGGTCACAAGGGGAGGGAGGGGGGATGTGTTAGCTTAGTCACATTTTTCTTGTTGTATATGTTTTTCAATATAATTTAATACATTTGACCGACATGGTGCAGAAGTACAATAAACTGAATTGAATTGGTAATTATTACGGTAACCCCGGAGGGGGGGGGGGGCAAAAACAAATCCCACGAACGTATGATGGGGTGGGTGGGTGATCGGAGTGGTCAGAAATAAATTTTATCCATGGTCCAAAAATGTTTTCCTTTCATTCTTTTAATGATTTTATAGGATTTTTAGGACAAGTACATTCTCATAAATGTTGATTTTGTCATTTTTATAGATTTGCAGCAATCATTCAATGAGTCATTAATCACTTTTCAAAACCAGTTTGAATTTTGTTGACAGAAACAGAAAGAAATAATCATAATAATCATGTTAATTTCAATAATTTTTTCGTTTTTCTCTTCTTCAAATTTTCAGTCCGAAAACATGACACCACGGAATATGTGCAAAACTATGTATTACCAGTCGCTGACAGTTCCACAAGCGGAGACAACTCCACGTTCAATTTTGGAAGTTACGATCTGTGAAAATAAAGTCATTTTTCAACATCCCACCAACTGTTATCGCATGATTTACCTTGCCCCATGATCCAAACTGTAAATCCTCAAATCTATGAGGATATGAGTTTTTAGACCACAAACTCGCAGAAAACTCACCGTATTTTGCAGACGTTTTTCAATACAACCTGCTCATCCCCAGATCATTACTGATCCACCACTATATGGAACAGTAGGGCTAATGATCCTGGGCATGTGAGCAATATTTCTATGCCTCCACACTCTCATGCGACCATCTGTGACGTGAAGCAGGAACCTACACTCGTCTGACCAATAGACTCTCCTCTACGTCCTGAGATGCCAATGTTATCGTGCCATATATCACTCCAAACATCGTCTTTGGTGCCGATCGAACAGAGCTGGACGCTTAATGACCCTTCTGGACTCGTACCCAGTGATTTGAGACGGTTTTGGACAGTTCTGTTGCACAAACACCTGTTGGGGAGCCAAAGGCGTTTTAAAACCCCACTTGAAGCAAAGGGTTCACACCTAACGAGGCGTGCCAGATTCCGATCTTCCCGAGGAGAGGTATTTTGGTGTTGTCCAGGCCTTGGTTGGTCCTTACCATCATTGGTTTGTTGATGTTTTCGGACAAGTCTGCTGATGGCAGAATGATTATAGCCAAGTTGCATTCCAGTTGCTTTGAATGACACGCCTGTTGCGTGTATGCCAACGATTTGCCATCTTAGTGTCTATGACAGTCTTCTCCTTGCCATGTCAACATTTGTTGATAAAAGAAGTGACAAATTTTCTTGTTTATACCATGTGGATGAGAGTGTTTTTTGTGACATTCTGGGAAGCATGCTTCACGTGGACAAGGTATGTGTTTGGAGTACGCTATCAACCAGAAACATAATGTTTCACTAGATGAAATGTACTGCAAGACATAGCAATCATTAAAACATAATAATCAGTAACAGCAATTTCTGTCATGAAACATTTCATGGCATGCTTAATTAAGTTCCAAGTGTATATATATATATATATATAAACATCTTTGTCGACCTTTAATTTTGTCCTCCCATAATACCTACAAATTGGTGTTGATGAGAGGGTTTATAAACTGTTCAAACAACACTAATCGTATAAAACGTTACCCAAGTTATTAAAAGTGCAGCTCGGTGGTTTTTCACTCTAAGCTGTCATCAGAATAAAATAGTCAACGATTCATGACCAATGGTATATATGTGGGCGTTGAAACATGTTACTTATGTAATTAATCTTTTCAAAAGCCTGTCAAAGAAAGCCCATAAGTGTGGCACATTGGAGATTGTTCGTCACTCATTTTATAAAGTTACTAATTGCCGCGTATTTAAAAACTTTGTTAAAGTATGACAGCCCAAAGTGGACTAGCAAAGATCTCATAACCGGATCCTCTTGTTAAGTTATTATTGAACTAGTTGTTTCTGAATATATTGTTAACCTATACAATGGAATATATACCGAAGGATAGGCTTATTGATAAGCCGTGTGTTCCAACCTGTTTCCGCTCGCTGTTTAACCGTTTCAAAACGTTATGCACTTTTGTTGCGCAAAGAACGTTTAACTGGTAGAGTGCTGGAGGCCCATATTTGGGCTTTAGGAAATATCACAGATTGTGACTATAATACCAGTACTCTGTTAAAGGAGGTTTCATTTTGACCCTGGGAAGAATTAAATTTTATTAATGACACACAGCTCAGTCACATGTGATTGGATAGTGCCTATTTGCACTATCCAATCAAATGTAACAGAGCAATTTTTGATAAAATGAAATCTGTGGTCAAGAAAAATGTAGCAGGAGGCCCTGAAAAGAGAAAGAGAAGAAAGAAGAGCCCGTCCACCAAGCGGAGGGATTCCCGACGCTTGGAGGCATTGTTGGAGATGAAGAAAGAGAAAGGTGAGGAAAAGAAAGAGCCAGAGGCGGCCACCACTCCCCCCCCCCCCCCACTCCCACAGACAGTCCCACCCAAATGCCGGCTTCCCAGTCGATATTGGCGGATGTGGAAGAGTCTGTGGAGACTGAGGTGGAAATGGAAGCTGCGCTCTCGCCTCTTCCTGATCCCCACTCTTCCTTCTAAACCAGAATGCCAGGACGCGGACGACAGGATAGAGAACATCTTACGGGAACACAAAATACAAAGGGACCTTCACAGGCAAGAGAGGGACAGGAAATACCAAGTATTCCTCCAACAAGTCGAAGAAGCCAAAACACTAATAGACGCCAGAAACCTACAACAACAAAAGACTCAGCAATCATCCACAACCACTCCAGACTCGGCTAGGACCAGACCCTACAAAACTCAGCAAGCACCATCAGGCAGCCCACCAACAACACCAACTACCACTGTATCTCCTTCCAAACCTCCACCTCTGAAAAAGAAGCAGAAAAGACACAAGCGCCGCTAACAACCCACAACTTCTCCTCCTTTACCACGGTCTGACACTTTCAAATTCTACAGCTAATGAGGGTCGAAAGGGGCTTGCTCCCCAAATTGTCCCTGCGCGCCTTTGGCGCGCAAAACCATTTGATTCGATGTAGCACTCTACCAGTTAAGAAGTGAACGGGCTGATGACACAAATCCACAAGGAAAAATGGTAATGAAGGCATTTACTTTCCACAAGCGATGCTTTAAGTAATAACTATTTTTTTTTCTCGGTTTTTCATTTAGACAAAGTATGATACCTTGAACTGAGCCTTTCTGTCCAACAACGACGATAATTAAATTAACCCATTGATACTTTTGTATGTCTTATAACGTACGAAATCAAACAGCGCGTTGATACTTTGTGGTCGTTTGTTTTATTATTATTAATTTTTCATTTTTTAAAGTTTAACCTCAATTCCTATTTTCTCCCAACCGTTGAGCCAAATGTCATCGCAGCTTAAGATACTAATATAATCCTGCTGTCAAGACTTCTTAACTGGTTGAGTGCTAGAAGCCACTATCAGGGCTTTGAAAAAAATGAGGATACAAGAGCAAAAGCCAACACTTTCCTTGCTTATATTTCATATTCAGTCAAACACAAATAATATTTGGTTTAAATAAATTTGTTTGATTACAAATTATTGGAGAGTGCCTGTGGGCACTCTCCAATAATTTGTAATCAAACAAGTTTTCAATTACAAATTCAGACCAAAAATAATCTAAAAATAATCAACCAGTTAATCACTAATGTGAAAAATATCTTGTTATTTGTACTTTTCGACGTTTGACGTCGCATTTTAAAAAAAAACGTTGAAGAAACTGAATTCCCAGTGACGTTTTAACGTCAGGATAATTAAAATCTCGAAGGGGTTAACTTAGTACAATGCCTAAAGTGCCTAAAGTGAATGCAGAATCCTTGAATGTAGGAAAATAATTTCAATTTACAATCAATTTCAATTTACATATTGGTCTCAGGGTAGAAGTCAATATCTGTATTTGATTTACGCCAACGCAAACGTCAGAGGTATCGAAACTGCAAAGTGAGAACAATAAGGAGGATAATATCTGCGCGTCGAAGACCTGCAGAAACGGCATGTGGTTGTTCAGCATGTAGTGTCTATAATTTCGCTGTCTGACAGCAGCAAAGGGGTAAAGGCAGTGTAGGAAAATCGTATCGTGCATAACAACCTTCTATCAGTCCAACAGTCTTTTAAGATTACACGGTTGAATTATTATCAAACATCCCAACAAAACGGAAAATGGGATTTCAGATTCACTGTGGACAATATTATATACGACAATACCACCCAGGAGCTCAGTGGTGAAATGTTTAACCCTCTTCCCAACGCGCACGATACTGAAATTTATTATTTTAAATATTTATTTTTCAAATTTTTTCAAACATTTCAGACTCGGCGAACTAATATAAGGTGCAAACAAATTTGTCTTTATAAACAAAGGTGGGGGCGCGGTGGCGTCGCGGTAACCGGTTCTCGTCAGATCACCGAAGTTAAGCAACGTCGAGCGCGGTTAGTAGTTGGATGGGTGACCATTTCAGCGACTGATTCGTGCTCCCGCGTTGTGTGCTTGGGTAAGGCACTTAACCCCGATTGCCTACACGGGGGCACGATGATACTGTGTACTAAGGCGTACTGCACGTCGATAGTGCGCATGTCTTCAACCAATCTAACCCTGCCTGTGCCGCGGTGCAGAGTTCAGAGTTACAATGTTGGAGAGCTGACAGCTGCTCGTCGTTGCTCGGTGGTTCTCTCCGGGTACTCCGGCTTCCTCCTCCCGTAAAACTGTCACCGACATGATATGACCCTGGCTGTTAATGTGTCGTTAAACCCTAATAAAAAAAAATAAAGAAAGGTTTACGAGTCCATTTTCCTCTTGTCTTACGAACGCACAGCTTTGGCTGCAATCTTGTTGTCTTTATAAATCTTCTTGGTTCAATGTGAAACGCGTGCATTTTTCTTCCGCACTTTCTCACCAGGACATTTAGTTTTGATGAAAAGTTGATATCATTGGCGTGATAAGGTTGACCTGGATAGTACTACCTTATGTTTCAAGCAAACCACTAAACGTTAAATACTTGGTGCATTTACTGAAGACAATGCTTTGATTTACGCTAAACGCCGTTACAACACAACGTTCAGTTTTGCATTTGGCTACCTCTAAGTTGATGCACAATACCACACTCTTCTCCCGGGAGCACCTGTCGTTGCTTTCCGGTGTGTATGGCATCTAAAGTTGCAGATAAGCATAAAAATGGAATAATTAAATTGGGTATGCAGGGTACAACTGAACTGCACAAAATATTCCAAACACATGCCAAAGAACGGTGTCAACATTTTAAGATGAACATTTTATCCAGAAAAAACGTACCATCGCACACACTTCAAAATCAGCAGTTGATTTGGGTTGATTTGTAACCCAACTGGTTTTAGAGTACACCCAAACATGTTGTATGCACTCATTTCGACGCTGACTAAAAACCTTGCACCTCTCCCTCTCTCTCTCTCTCTCTCTCTCTCTCTCTCTCCTCTCTCTCTCTCTCTCTCTCTCTCTCTCTCCTCTCTCTCTCTCTCTCTCTCTCTCTCTCTCTTTCGCACTTTAATGGACATGTATTTGCATTTGGCTTCCCTTATCTTTGTTCTCGATCCTTGAGATTGATTCCAAGAGCAGGAATTCTAACAGGACTTCTGCATCAGATTATTCAACATGTGGAGTTTTGAAGTTTGCGGAATGGAAATGGGAGAAAATACGTAGAAAAAAAACCACCTCTGAATACCAAGCTATTGCCAGAAATTAAATAATGTAATGTTTTGTTCCTCAATCTTCTCTTCCCTACTTTTACTGTTTGGAGTTGTTTCCGTCAGAAACTATCGTGTTTGTATGCGAGAAACTATTACTGAGAACGGTTAAATGTGATGAATACATGCTTGCCAATCAACAGCTGCACATAAAATTATCGTTGTATGAGGACCGACTCAATTAAAATGTCACGAACTATCATTTTAAAGTCGTTATAGGTAATTTGACGCAATCTTGACACTTCATAAATGATTAGGTTTAAATACCTTGCCACGAGCCTCCAGTCTCTCTTTAATTACATATCAACAGTCTTGTTAAAGGATGACGATAAGACTGTGCGGAAAAATACTTTTCTTGCCCGAATAAAATATAATGAAGAACCTTTTGTGACTCAAAAATACATTTCCCATGCCACAGGACCTGACACATTACGCATAACCGATATACACGAAGCATTTTTTCACGGAATACGTGTGGTGAGGGAAGCCGTTTGATTGATACCCTCACACTCCCCACTTCAAGATGACTTGAGGTACGTTCTTTTAAATGTTATCTTCATTAACCATTTACTTCCGTGGTCTGTTTTACAACAGTGACAAACCTAGAATATTTTATATTATCAGATTTACATCCCCCAATCAGTGGCATAGCCAGGGGGGTGGGGGTGCCCCCAAATTTCAGTCATGCCCTCCCCCATGTTCACCCATATAGGGAGCATCAGGCAAAGTTGTGAAAGGCATCAATAATTAGGCCAGACAGGCCTTTCCCAACTTGTTAGTCCACATTGTGGCCTTATTATTGGTGCCTTTCACAACTTATAAATTATGGACACAACAAACAGATTCAGAATCAAGGAAATTGTGTTTTTTTGTCTCGAATTTCTAATTTTTTTCCCGGGGAAAGGAACCCGGACCTCCCTCCAATGAGAGGGAGACACCCCCCCCCCCCCCCCCCCCCCCCTTTGCTCGCCCACATCTTGCTGCTGCATTGCTCGGATGATACAGCGAATCATATTCTGTATGCTCCCGAGATATTATTCTTGCCTCCTAACTTTGATATCTTGGCTACGCGCCTGCCCCCAATCAGCAGTGGGAACATAAGAAAATATTTTGGAGGTAAAAGATAAATTTTTCACTTGATCAAAAATATTCGGGCATGTATCGACCGCTGATCGTCAACAGTTCGTGTTAGATTAAGGGCACGGACACTGCTGAACTATGGGTCTTCTTAGATTCAACAATTTAATCAACCCTGGTTACATGGTATTCTGTTTTCACTTTCAGTTTTACACAAGTTACCCCCGAAGCACATAACAATTTAATAACCGCCAATAAAATCTGACACAATCTTGCCGATAGTATTAATAAATATTTGAATATCCATTTATTCAGCGTTAGTCACTCTGGAAAAATTCACAATAAATTTTGTTAATTTTTCATGTAAATATTAATCTTAACTTTTCCAAATAAATTACCTGAAGACTTCAAAATGGTATTCTGATTCCTTACTTCATCCGAACCCTCCAACTTTCATGTGCTTCTAGCACCGTGAGTAAATGCTTCAAAAATATAAAGTTCTTTTTTCAATTGTGTGTCCTGGAATTCTCGCCCTTTTTGTTATTTCTTAACACTTTACCATAGACGACTACCAAACGACATTCGCCCCCCCCCCCAATTCTTCAATAACTAAAGAAGAAGTTAGATGAGCTTGTCACAATAAGGTGTTATAAGCTATGTTTTGGGTTTGTGTTTGTTTTGGGGGGGTATTTTTGGGGTGGGGGGGGGGTGGGTAGGGTCCAATTTTTTTTCAATTATAAATTTGTACACCATCTTTCTTGTTTTCGCGCGTAATGAGGTTGTGTTTAATTCTTTGAACCCTCGGGGGTGGGGGGGGGGGGTATGTAGCTTGTTAGTGTAATGGCTTGTCCATATTCATTATTTGGGGTAGACCAATTAATATTTTCAACGTGCAGGCTAAGGGCTGCACGTTGAAAATATTGATTGGTCTTCCCTATAAATTCATTGAGCAGCTCTGTACTTTATGCAGTTACGGCGTATCATGATCCTGAACTGAAGAAGCGGTCTTGTGTATTAAAGGGTTATTTTTTGTTGGGGTTTAACTTCACTTTCGACAGCCAGGATCACCTCATGTCTGACAATTTTACAGGTGAAGGAGGCCGAAGAATCCGAGGAGAAACCATAGAGCAACGGCCAGCAACTGTCGGATTCCCCCAACGGACTGACTCTGCCCAAGCTGGGTAAACATTGATTGAGTGTGCCATCGATGTGTAGTACGCCTCAGTACACAGCGCAACCGAACCACCATGTGGGCAATGGGGATTAAGTGACTTTCTGAAGGACACAACACAGTTAATGCTGGCCCAGGACCGAACCATGAACCTTTCGGTTTGAGGTTCAATGTTCTAACCAAACCACCCGCACCCCCGTAATGGATTAATAAAAAGGAGAACAAAATCCTTTCAAGAGGTTGTTTCTCGGACAGACGAGTGAGGAATTAATTGAACAGTATAAGACTAAGCCGCATTTGTTACGACTGGCGACGTTGACACCAGCACAGCACCAAGATCCCGAAGAATCATTTTTGTGTGAAATCTAACCCTTTACCCAACGTAACGGACCAAAACCGACCAGCGCTATTCACAAAAAATCGCCAATTAATTTTCATTATTATTTTAATTTTTTGTCTCAAAAACAAAGGTTATGAACCCTCTTTGGAGCGTGCTCGTCGAGCTCGTTCCAAAGAGAGGTCATAACCTATGATTCTGAGGCAAAAAATGAAAAAAAAATTAGTTATTCAATAATTTTGTTTGCAGGTGTCGTCTGCTTTTCGTGTTAGGTAAAGGGTTAACCAATTTCAGTTTGGGCTGTTACTCTCAATTTATATCATAGGATCCAAGAGGATCAGAGGATTTTTGAAAACTGCAATTCAAAATAAAAAAAAAAAAATTAGTTATTCAATAATTTTGTTTGCAGGTATCGTCTGCTTTTCGTGTTAGGTAAAGGGCTAACCAATTTCAGTTTGGGCTGTTACTCTCAATTTATATCATAGGATCCAGCAGGATCCGAGGATATTTGAAAACTGCAATTCTTCTCGGCCCCACATTCGTTGACAGGCATGTTGGAACTTGAAGCTTAGATGTCTTGGTCATATTCAAATGGTCAAATAGATAACAGTTTTATTTGAATAACTTGAACACAACTTGTCCCAAGCTCTGAAATGACACTTCTATGTCTGAAAGCGCTAAGATAATTGTTCCAAAAACATAGTATATGGCCCCTCATTGGAACGAGCTCGATAAACTCGTTCCAAAGAGACGCCAAGTGCTATGTTTTCTGGATAAAAATTAAAAAATTAAATTTGGTTAGAGTTGTTTATGAATAGCGCTGGTCAGTTTTAGTCATTGCCTTTGGTAAGGTGTTAAATTACACATTATGTTACAGAAAGTAAAAAAGAAACACTGAAAATAATATGTCCGCAGCTGAAAATTAAACTGAGGGGATTCAATTTTCTAAACTGAAGGGATTCAATTTTTAAAACTGAGAAGTTATGTGAGCCTCTGAAAATGAAATTGAGGGGTTTAAGTCACAAGGGGATTTTTTGAGGGTTCTAAAGAGTTTCTGTCCAATGGGATTTTATCCTAGAAACGAGCAGGGGGTAATACCGTGTCTCCTGGTCACAGCGCCTGTTAGAAACACTTGACTTGGGAAATACTGGCCACACTTTGAATATTCCATGTTTCCACTGGGGGGGGGGGGGGGGGGGGGGGGGGGGGTGGAGGTGGTGGGCAAGTATGTATATTTTCATATGTTAATGGATTGTTGTGCTATATGTATTTCAGTGCTTTTTCTCACACAGTTGCCCTTATGTTGATTGTTTTTTTATCATATTTTATAGTTTGCGTAAATAAGAAAATTAAAAAAATGTGTTAGTCAGGCATTTATTATCATGGGGGGCATTTTGTCATACATGTGGAGGGAGTTTGTCAGGAGGAATTTTTCTGATGGGATTATGTCGGGGGGATTTGTCGAAGGGGGGGGGGGATTTTGTTGGGCCTCCAGGGCATAGCATCAGCAAATTCTCCCCCAGAGGGACCTCATTCTGCAAATGACAGACTGCTAATTTCCAGACTTGGGTTTATGTCAAGTAAATACCGAAACGAGTTTTCAAGTGTGAATGATATTTCTACAGACATATTGCATACATTTAGATAAATCATATTAACTCGAAGGTTCACAAGGTAAAGAAAATTCATTGTTTCACGAAAACTTCTTGACCTTCATAACACCCAGATCCATTTGTGCAACCTGTTGTGTGTGGCATCTTGTATTAATACAACACAACGCATAACTCAACGTTCTTCTTTAATTAATTCTGCCTCGTAATAAATATTCCAATATGAAATGGCTCACATATAAATACCACGGCTAACATCTATGAATTTTCGGAATTTTCCAAGTCAGACCTCCGCCGTGTACATATCGTATGAGTAGAAGCAACCTGTTATACACTCCTATCCAACTAGTGTTACACGCACATGCTTTGGTAGGTCTCACATTGCATGCACATCAAGAGTTGTCAGATTGCATTAACTGAATATTTTGTTATCGAATATCGTGTATCCACGTGGATTAGAATGCAGTGTTCATAGTTTCTAGCTTAGAGAACAAGAAAGCCGTTGCTGAACTCTTGTCCCGGAATGACATCCAGTGCAGGGGTATAGCCAACAATTTTTAAAGGGGGTCACCCACAATGCAACTCAAGGATGAGAAGGTCTGACAGCTAAAAAGACTGAAATCTTGGCCAGAGGCCAAGCCTTGTCCAAAAGGTCAAGTTGGAGGAGATTATGGGAGGGGTGATCCCCTCCCATAATCTTCTCCAACATGACCTTTGGCCATCGGTGGTGGTCTGGTGGGGGGGGGGGGGGGGGGGGGGGTCTTCAGTATTTGATTTCAGCAGCGATCAAAGATTTTCATGCTGAGTGAAAGTGAATCACATTCAGTGTAGAGAATTAGATTGCTGTGGAGAATATCGGCCACGGACCTTTGGGATTCGGCTGGGGGTCGCTAATGTTGGTTTTGGAGGAGTGTGACACCCTTCCTCAATAATTATTTTTTCCAGTCGGGGACATTTTCGTCGTGATTGGAGTACTGTAAGGTATCACTTCCCTTTTGCTTGTAATCATCTATACTTCTTGGATTTGTGTCACGTACAATCTGTCTCACAAGGGTGTAGCCAGCGAGGGTCATGGGGGTTTCTTTGACCCCCTCCCCCACCCAAACCCAAAGGTCCGCGACCTGAATTCTCCACAGCAATCAATAATGTTTATATTGAATTTGATTCACTTTCACTCAGCATGAAATCTTTGATCACTGCAAATATCCAATATTGAAGAATTTTTCCGGGGGGAGCCTCTCCCCCCCCCCCACCGGATCACCACCGATGACCAAATGTCAAGATGGAGGAGATTATGGGAGGGGGGCACCCCCTCCCATAATCTCATCCAACTTGACCTTTGGCCAAGGCTTGGGCTCTGTCTTTTTAGTTGCCAGACCTTCTCATCCTTGAGTTGCATTGTGGGCCCCCCCCTCCCCCCCAAAAAAAAAAAATGCTGGCTACACCCCCTGTCATGCAAAATGGTCTGTAGTACCCGAGGGAGCCCGGTGACTCGGTGGTTACGGAATTAAATTTCAGACAGAGTGGTCTATGATTCGATCCCCGCCGGGGGTAACTGCGTTGTGTCGTTGGGCAATGCACTTAATCTCGATTGCCCACGTGGGGGGCATGGTGGAGCTGTGTTCTAATGCGTACTGCACGTTGATGTGCACCCGTCTTTCACCAATATTAACCCTGCTGGTGTGGAGTTAGTACGTTAGAAAGTTTGACAGTTGCTCGCCGTTGCTCGGTGGTTCTCTCCGGGTACTCCGTATTCCTCCACCCACCAAAACTTTCCGACACGAGGTGACCATGACTGTCGAAAGTGTCGTTAAACTCTGATAAATAAATAGTACCCGATTCGAGTTGTTGGGGGGCCCAGCGTGACCAATTTGGATATCGGTACGATACTTGTTAATTAACCCATTACCCAAACGTAACGGCCAAAACCGGCCAACGCTATTCACAAAAATCGCCAATTAATTTTCATTTTTTGTCTCAAAAACAAAGGTTATGACCTCTCTTTGGAACGAGCTCGTCGAGCTCGTTCCAACGAAGGGTCATAATCTATGTTTTTGAGACAAAAAATGAAAAAAATTAGTTATTCAAGAATTTTGTTTGCAAGTGTCGTCTGCTTTTCATGTTAGGTAAAGGATTAAATAAGAAGTTACGTCACGACTACTACTTGTATATTTTATTTAACCAAGATTTCCAAGAAGTCTTAAATTTTTAACTATAATCCTAACTAACTGATATTCCAACTATATCATCAAGGCATGCCTTCGACGAAGGCACGCCTTCATGATGTAGTTGGAAAATTAGCCAGTCGGGGCGTGAGCCATCACAGTTGGGACAAATCAGGTTTGCAACTCCAATCGGATATCTTAGCGACGCCGCTGGCTAGCTGTTGAAACTTATAAGCCGAATGGACCACACCACACTCGCTTTTCTTTTTAGTTATTTTACATCGTTTGGTAGCGGGAAAGAACTCTTAGGCCATAGCGTTCGTATCATGAATATGCTGGCCATGGCTGACAATTTTCATTATTGGAAGAGATTTACGGGAAAGTTAGCTCCTTTTAATTACCGAAAGCTGTTAGTAAATTTAACACTAAGGGTATGGGGATTTCAGTTAAATATTGAAATTTTGAGATGTTTTGTATCATCGATGTGCGCATCATTTCACAAACGTAAGATATTTTCCTGAAGAGTACCATTTATTTATTATTAGGGTTTAACGACACTTTAACAGCCAAGGTCATATCGTGTCGGTGACAGTTTACGGGTGGAGGAAGCCGGGGTACCCGGAGAGAACCACCGCGCAACGACATCGTAACTCCGCACTGCAGCACAGTCAGGGTTAGATTGGTTGAAGACATGCGCACCATCGACGCGCAGCACGCCTTAGTACACGGCGTCATCGTGCCCCCCATGTGGACAATCGGAGTTAAGTGCCTTGCCCAAGGACAACGCGGGAGTCCGAATCGATCGCTCAGACAGTCACCCATCCAAGGACCAGCCGGGCTCGATGTTGCTTAACTTCGGTGATCTGACGAGAACCGGTTACCGCAACGCCACCGCGCCCCCTCTGAAGAGTACTATAAAAACACAGAAGCTGTCTTTTACAATTTTCTTTCAGTCACTTTGAACGTTTCACTATTATTTTATGTTGATACCCATTTAAAAATAAGAAAATGGCGTTTTTTCACCATCAATTGATGTTCTGTAATTTGTTTTCTATCCATTGTATCAACAGGATAGGGCAAGGATCGTCTGTGAGTTGAAAGATGGCTGAAGTAGGGGGAAAATGCCAAATCCTGACCCTTCCTTAACATACATACCAAAAAACCAAAAAAGAGTGGCTTGTGTGTGTCTGTAAAATTGCTGACATATGATTATAAGATGTGGGGGTGACATGACAGGATGTTGTTAGCTGCTTTGAAGCAATTTTATATTAATTGGTGCCCCCCCTCCCTGCCAACACACGTCACCCTCTGAATCAAGGAAACTGCATTTCTTTGGACCCATTTTTTGAATTGTTTACCTCATGGCTGAACCATGGTAGGGTAAGCGCACCTTGGACATTTGCACCTCCCCCCCCCCCCCCACACACACACAGACCCACTCACACTTTCATAAGCTTTCGCCGACTCTGAAATAGATAATGCTGAAGACGACACAGAGATGCATTATTGGTATCTTTTTGTTTGTTCTTGTTTCTTCAGCTGGAAGTTTTTTTATGATTCAATATTCGAATCGAGCTCCGTGCACACCATCTGCTACGGAAGATTAGTCTCGGACTTTTGGATCGAAAATGGAATAAAATGACATCAGATGAAGCAAAAAGTTAAAACTAAATGTCATTAAATGTCAGATTCACGGTGTTCGCTTTATTGCAATGACAGGACAGGGTCTGTCTAATTATAAAAACAGAACATGCATCATATGCCCCATTGCTTACAATTGATTTTGAAGCTGCCTCACAGCTAGCTTCACCGTCTTAGAACATGCTGTGCTAAATCTTATTACTCTCAAAAGAACATTAACATCTGCCACCAGAATACAACCTCCATCTTAGTTACCAAGTGATCTTAAAAAGCAAAGACGGTCTTTTCATTTATCTTAATTTGGCAAGAGTAGTTGATGTGGAAGGTTCCTCAAACATTTTAACCCTTTACCCAACGAATCGGCCGCATCCGACCGCGTAATATGCAAATTCAGCAGTTGAAAAATATTATTTTTCAAAAAATTTCAACAAAAACCGTATCATGTGACCCCTCGTTGGAACGAGCTCGTTCCAACGAGGGGTCACATGATATGGTTTTGTTGAAATTTTTTGAAAAATTTGAAAAATGATATTTAAAATAATAAATTTTGATATCGTCTGCGTTGGGTAAAGGGTTAATTATCTGTTAGGTGGCCACCAAATCCACGGTCGTTAAGATGTCCTCTAAAATGTACCATATAGGCGAGATTACAGTCGACAAGAGGAGATATTTCTACATAGAAATGCATAACCAATTTGCGGATTTTTGCAGTTTACATTATTTTTTTTAGCACTTCAGTTATTCATGGATTCACCTGATAATATCGAGATTTATATAATACGAACACGTCATATATACAACCTTTCACAAACTATATTCGTTTAATGGTCTTGTTTTCAATCATATTCTGGGGTATTTTGATTGCACATAATGTTCTATACTAATCCGACGAACCAATACATATTTCCTGATCTCTTTTAGAAAAAAATATCATCAGAGGTAATAATAACTTACACATTTTTTAATGACACATTACCACGACGCCATGGTCTTTTGATATTCCCAAATAACTATTACGATTTTCTATTTTTTTATCACCAACAAATATGTTGGCAGCATAAATCTCTCAAGCCCTCTAAATTCTATTGCTATCAAGAAAAAAAATCTACAACTTGGAACATGTAGAA
This sequence comes from Pictodentalium vernedei, assembly GCA_031216915.1. Classification (NCBI taxonomy): domain Eukaryota; kingdom Metazoa; phylum Mollusca; class Scaphopoda; order Dentaliida; family Dentaliidae; genus Pictodentalium; species Pictodentalium vernedei. The sequence continues at coordinate 137,716,670 of CM062293.1, read as the reverse complement.
TTTTAAACATTTCATAACTTTGAAGGACATTGGGATTAGTAAAAAACATAACCCTTCCAGTACCTAGTGCCTGAAGGGCATTTCCAGAGCTGTCCATAGAAACAGGATGAATTAGTTTTGAGTTGGGAGGGAGGGTCAGTGATGATTAAACCTTACAGCCCTCTAGGGCTGTAGGGGTGAATTATTACTGATCATCTTTCAAAACTTTTCTTTGCTCAAAGGTTTATTCATACCACATTCAGAAAAATCTGCACGAAATTTGGTTCCAATTCGAACCAAAACCGTCGAAGAACTTAAACAAATAAGTCTTCATGTGACCTAGAACTATAGACATATAGTGTTTTGCCCGTCTTGTTTATAAAAAATGTCGCTGTCGCGCAAACTTAACGCATGCGTGATGGAACAATTGAAAACGTGTTTCTCGCGTTGGTTCTTCGTCATTTTATAACTCCGTCTTGGTGCGGCCTTATATTTTACAGTTTATACAATGTCCAGAGGCCTTGACAGTGCAGTTGAAGTGACAGATTGAAGAACCAAAGCATGTGTATGTTTGGTTACTTGTAACCAAATTGGTGCCCCATACCAGGACAAACTAAAGAACTAGTTTGGGTTCCTGGAGGAACCAAAATTTGTCTGTTCTCTCTGTGTGCGAGTAAAACAGTAAAAGTGATGATTATAATGCACATGTATGTGCAGAGACACACATACATTTACAGACAGAAGCACAAATACTTATCCAGAGGGGAGAGAGAGAGAGAGAGAGAGAGAGAGAGAGAGAGAGAGAGAGGACGAGAGAGAGGACAATGTCCCTCTATACATTCATGTCGTCTGTAGCCACCATATGTCAGTCGGATGGCCTCTAGTTGACAAACATCAGCAACACATTGTAGGTCGCACCTTTGACATTTAGGATTATACCTTGAGCCAGTGACCAAAATCAGAGCATGTTTGAATTCTTTTAAAACGATATACATCATTTATTTCGCATTGAAGAAAATTTGGTTGTCGGACAAGGGAACGATGAACAACGGAAGAGATGGATCAGAAATTATGGACATGTCATATTTTCCATTAGTCAGGGGTATCGGAAGCGGTGAGTCGCAGGCTCGACAGATGCCGGAAAAAATATACATGAGATGTGTATATTGTAGCTGAGTTGTACTCGTTTATTCAGGTCCATTGCAGGGTGGTTGATAAGCTAAATGGGATAAATTTGACATACCGTACAGGATGGATGCTTTATTGCGAAAACACCTTCGTTCGAGTTTCACGCCCATGAAGAGAGTTCAGATAAAATGCAGAGAGAATTTAAGCAAAATGTTTGCAAATGAACCTCTGGATGAAGCCCGGAGGTCCATCATCGGAAAGTTTGCTAACGTATTTTAAAATATTTTTATGTAGAGTTCAACTACTGTTTTGTTAGGTACAGGCCGTACAGTATTTGAGGTAATAAGAAATTCATTTTATAAGTAGATGCTGACAATAAATAACACCTCCCAATGAGAATCCTTAAAAGTGGAACCGTGATTGTTTACAGGAGAAAACAAGTTCTGTTTTACTGGCAATCAACGCCTGGGTGGAAGTCATATGTATCCAGTATAAGTGTACTGAGCGATTGACTATGAATCCACTTCGCCCGTGTTTCAGTGGCAATCCACTGTCCATTTTCTGATCGTGCTAAAGTTGCTCACTTAACGTTTAACCCTTTAACCAACGTAGCGGCCAAATTCGGCCAGCGCTATTCACAAAATTCACCATTCAATTTTCATTAATTTTTCATTTTTTGTCACAAAAACATAGCTTATGACCCCTCATTGGAACGATCTCAACGAGCTCTCGTTCCAATGAGGGGTCATAAGCTCTGTTTTTTACGCAAAAAATAAAAACAAATGGTTCTTCAAGAATTTTATTTACAAGTGTCGTCTGCTTTTCGTGTTAGGTAAAGGGTTAAGCAGAGAATCGCATGCGTATTAACCCTCTGCACACTGATGGGGAAATATCGAAATTTCGACCTGCAAGTTAAATTTTCTAGTTGCATTATGGGAACATTTGCAGCTTGAAAATTTCACATCCGTGTGCTGAGGGTTAAAAAAATACTTCGTACATAGCCTCAGGTAACACTATTATCTCATTCTTTCATTTTTTACGAATATTTTGAAATGAAGCGGAAATCTTAATTTGATCATATTCTCCCTAAAATCATCGAATCTTTAAAATTGACAATCCATGATTCATAATTATGCGATGATTCAAAGAAAAACATGTTATCGTGCTCACAGTTTCAAAGAGAATTACCGATTTTCAGGGGCTTTATTAAATTTTTACACAACTGTTCACTTTTGAAACAAATTGGATTTTTTAGTTGTTGAATATTAATATCTCGATGCAAGCATTTCACGAAAAGTTATTCGAGTGTTCCATTAAGTAACTTAATTTATAATACTTGTGAATTTTTGCAAAGTTCATAAACTATTTGACGTCGTGATTTTTTATTGTGACGTCAGGAATGTGTCGACAGGGGTGTGTGCCCGCCCCCCCCCCCCCCCCCCCCAGCTAGGAGTATTTTTTTCAATAGTTGGAAATTCCGAGGTCAAAAATCAAATAGTTGGAAATTCAATAAATTAACATTGTTCATGAAAAATATTCAAATTCCAACTAATGATGAGAAATTTTGATCTTTTATTTCCAACTGGAAACTTGAGTTTCAAATTTCCTACTCTAAAATTGACATGGCCTCAAAATTTCGACTCTGACATCAATCCGGTAATTTTTCTGACCAAGACACTTTATAAATGATGCTTTTTCCGTTTCAGGACGAGTGAAAATTTTCAGAAGGGTTCATAAGCATGTGTGTATATATATATATATATATATAATCACTTTAAAAGATATCACACAGCGAAACCACTCCCAGTTGGAATTTACAACGGTGGCACCCCCCCCCCCCCCCCCCAGCTGAAACCCTCTAGCCACATCCCTGTGTGACGTATAATATATTTCCATCGTGTTCCGGTATTATGATTGATGTGAGTTTCCGAAATTTTTCTTTCTAACCAAAGTCGATTGGATTCAGACGCGTAACCAAGATTCTATAATAGGAGGTGCATAAACCATTTTTGGAAGGTGGGGGTGAGGGGGCGGGGGCAAAGATGATATTTGAAATGCCGCTGTGTGGGATTTCATTTGTCTCCCCTAGTCCTAACTAGGACCCTTAGATCGTTGACCCCTCCTCCCAGTTCCCTGGAGGGAGTGGCGAAAATGTTAGGGGGCAAGTCTCAACCCCCCCCCCCCCCCCCCCCCCCCCCCCGCCTTTCGTAGCTACTGATTGGGTCAGTTCTCCCAAACAAGATTTTGTTGTATCCGTAATTTATACAAAACAAAAAGTATATTTAGACGGGTAATATTTGAATCACAGCAATTTTTGTCGGGTGGGTATGGTGTAAACAGTTCCCGAGTTGGCCACGCTCACAACAGATTTTTCATGCAGATCTCCCAACAGACACAAACAATATGTAAGACATTCGCCCATTGCCAGTCTAACATACCACTTATAAGATATCATATCGTCCCTTGAGTACAACAATGCACCATCTGAAATGCTGAAACATTGCTTATGGTGCCTTGTTGTACTCAAGGGGCGATATATCGCTCGGTATTTCTTGAGAATGGAGCTGAATTCCACATGTTTTACATTAGCAGATTTTCAACTCTCTCGAAAACAAAGACAGAGCAAAATTAACAGTTTGTTTGATCCTTTACCGCGGAGCAGAGGACATTTGAAAAAAACTACAATTCCTTGAACGACTAAAAGTTTTCATTGTTTTGGGCCTAAAAAACGCATTGTGAACCCCTCATTGGAAAGAGCACAAAGTTGCGTTTGGTAACGGATTAAATGAAACGACATTTGTTCTCAAGCCTACACTTTATAGGAGATCCAATACTAATGACGTCACCATAAATTCTTATTTTCGCTAAATTTTATTCATTTTTTTGTGATAATAATAAAATACCAAATCTTCTATTTTTAACAGTGCAATGTTTTTCTTGTTTCGCAATTTTCTAGACAGTTCTGACAATACCAGTATATTCGTTTAAACACATTGCGTTGTGGTGTGTTGTGTTTTCGTGAGACTCTACCCGCCAGTCAGACACGATGTGGCCCTGGTTGCTGAATGTGCAATTAAACCTCAGTAAGTCAAACAAAGTTGTCGGTTATAGACTAAGGTTAGACAAAAACCTTCACCGACATTCACTGATCAGACAGTTTAGACAGTTTCTTAACTTTCTCGAGCCACCACCGTCCTCCCCATGAAATTAAGGAGACAATACCTCAACCTTCTACCAGTTGTGGTGGTGGATGCACTAGTAATTGCGTGCACCTGCAATAACCTTTACTCTTCGAGTAGAAATAGGCGAACACCTGGACATCCCAGAACGTTCCCCAGCACGAATTCTGCATTGGAATTGCATTGGAATTGGAATATAAATTTAGAAATTCACACACATCAGAGCTTTTGAGGAAATAATCAAGGTGGTTCTTGTCCAATCGTCGCCTGAGTGCTAGAATGTTCTGTGTCCCTAGGGGACATAGAACATTCTAGCACTCAGGCGACGCAATGTTGTATCAATGCTTCGATATTCGGTGAATCATCGCTACCTCTATACTTCGTGTTGGCGTCAAACATGAGTCTTTCAAAGTACTAACAACTTTTAACCCTTTGAACCTGAGAGGCCGCTTTTTTTTCGTCCTGTGAATATGATACGGCATAATTTCATTACATAGGATAGCTGCAAAGTGAATGTATAAGGTAGACCAATCAATATTTTCAACGTGCATCCCAAAGTCTGTTTGGCCGACATCCCGTGTTCCCTCCTGACACTTGCTGACCTATTCTTGGATTACTTTGCGTTCAGCGATCGTCTCGGCCATGGGCGGATAATGGTCGATAGTTGTCATTTTCTGGAGAGTTATCCCAATAGAGGATAAGATGCCGGAAAATACCGATATCTGTTAACTTCAAATGCACCAAATATGGGGGATATGAGGATGAGGAATTCTTTGAGTGAGGGAGGGGCTGCGTACCCTGGACGGATTATCGAAAATATAAAAATGGCAATGTGACCGGGGGTGAGGGTGTCGGAAAATATGTTCAGGCACATATGTTTATACTTTACCACTTTTGAGACCGGCCCACCCCTTTTCCAGATTTCTTTCCCATTTTATCAAAGTTTTTGGCCAACTATGGCACCCAGCCCCCCTGGTAAAACAGAGGCAACAATTTATGAAGTAAACATCTGTCTAAATGTATTTCCATTCAAGACTGATAACAAAACTGGTCTCAAAACTATACATCTTTTTCTTCAGTGGATTTTGTCATCAGCAAAAGACAGCAGAATTAATATTGATTTCTGTGCTGCGCTCCGAATTATGGCAAGTATTATTGAGGCCCTGCTGTCTACAGCGGGTGCCCTTTAGTGATCAGCCTGCCCGTCCGCCCGTCCGTCTGACCGGTTCGTCTGTCCGGGCTACCGCAGATGGCCTTGCGAGATGACCGTCCGTATACAGTCGTTACTTGTGAGGTTGTGGGATAAAACCGTTAGTACACCAGTCATTTCTGAGTTTTTTTTTCAACTTGTGAGGTGCGAAAAACCCACTTATGAGTTGCGCAATTTTCCCCACACCTAACACTAAAATCACTTCACAAGTATATCTGCGATAGAACGCCCGGCCGCCGCGACTGTCTTGCGAGATGACCGTCCGTGTACAGTCGTTACGTGTGAGGTTGTGGAATAAAACCGTTAGTACACCAGCCACTTCTGAGGGTTTTTTTTCAACTTGTGAGGTGCGAAAAACCCACTTATGAGTTGCGCAATTTTCCCCATACCTAACACTAAAATCACCTCACAAGTATATCTGCGATAGAACGTCCGGCCACCGCAGATGGCCTTGCGAAGTGACCGTCCGTGTACAGTCGTTACTTGTGAGATTGGGGATAAAACCGTTAGTACACCAACCACTTGTGAGGTTTTTTCAACTTGTGAGGTGCGAAAAACCCACTTGTGAGTTGCGCAATTTTCCCCATATCTAAAACCAAAATCACCTCACAAGTACATCTGCGGTAGAACGTCCGTTCGTTCATCCCTTCGTTCGTCCGTCCCATGTTTTCCGCAATGTTTCAGCTATCAATAGAAATATTCATGTGATTGTTTGTATGTAGCTTCCTGGTGGATACTTAGAGATCAAGTTTGAGTTCCATTCCGCTCAGTTGGTTTATTACAGAGTCATTGCCCTTGCACTTAGAAATTCGATAGTTAAAGCGGGTTTTCCACACATTTTTCAATTATTGATAGAAATATTGAAATGATTTTTTGACTGTAGCTTCCTGGTGGAAGATCAAGTTTCAATTCCATTCCGCTCAGTTGGTTTATTACAGAGTTATTGCCCTCAAACTTAGGAAATTCGGCTGTTAAAACAGGTTTTCCGACTTTTTTCAGCTATGGATGGAAATATTGAAATGCGTTTTGTACGAAGCTTCCTGGTGGGTAGTGGCAGATAATATTTCAGTTCCCTTCCACTCAGCTGGTTTATTACGGTGTTATTGCCGTTGAACTTGGAAAATCGACAGTAAAAACAGATTTTCTGCACTTTTTTCAGCTATGGATGGAAGTATGAAATGACTTTTTGTATGTAGCTTCTTCATGAACACTTACATATCAGGTTTCAATATCATTCTATTCGTATGGTTTATTACAGGGTTATTGACCCTGAACCCAGAAACTTGACAGTTATATCAGACTTTACGCATTTTTCTTCACTAATGTTAGTGATGCATGAATGATTTTTGCTATGTACCTTACCTGTGGCAAATTACAGATGGAGTTCTGTTTTTGATCCCTTTACTCATTTTTTCACGCTGTTACAGAGTTATTGCCCTTGAACTTGGAAATTTGATAGTTATAACAGGTTTTCCACACTTTTTTCAATTATAGATGGAAATGTTGAAATAATTTGTGTGTGTAGCTTCTTGATGTGTGCCTCCACATCAAGATTTAATTTCATTCTGATCCTTTTGTCGTCCTTGAACTATGAAATTTCACATACACGCTAAAAACTAAAGTGTTAAAAACTACACTTCAGTGAGTGCTGAACTAGCACTTTGTTCAAGTGTAGATATCCCAGAACTTGACAGGTGTTACAATAATACCACTTGACAAGTGTAATGTCGCGACACTTAAAAGGAAACAACGCAGATGACGCGGATCAGGCTCGAACTCTCGAGCCTGATCCGCGTCATCTGCGTTGTGTCCTTTTAATTATGTACCCACCAAGCGCAAATCAAATTATGGACGATTCTGGAAGAACCACCAATGCTAGACAGATGGGAAGTGCCATCCATTCAAGTTTCAGATGTCTGACGATTGTGATGTCTAAGTGCTTAAAGCATTACACTTTGAGTGTTAAAATCAAACCTTAAGAGTTAGAATGGGTTTAACACATTGAAAGTGTCAGTTTTAACACTTTAGTTTTTAGTGTGTATTAGCTGCGGTTATAGCTCCTCATCCATCATACAGGCTGCTGTTGTTAGAAATTTGACTAGAAAACAAGTCTTTCCATTATAAATATCTCTTTTATATAATAATATAATAATGATATGAATACCTTGGACCCTGGAACCCTAAACACCTATTCGGTACATCGCTTCATTGGCCTCTTAAGACCGGTGGTCTCTCAAGGAAGGTTTTACTGTACTGTATACAGGTCGAATTGCAAACGGTTTCGATTGCGGGGCCCACGGTGATGGCTAGGGCTGCACGATATTCAAAACTGAATACCGGTATCGGTATTCAAAACAAATACTGCGGTATACCGGTATATCGAAAACTGTTCAGATATATGAACACAAGTACCAGAATCGAGGTTTGAGGCATCACAGTCGGAACGAATTAGCATGCCTTGATGACGCGGTTCGAAAACCTTTACCCAAGGCAGACGATTTCAAAATTTATTATTTTAAAGAAAAGTTAATCAGATTTTCCAAAAAAAAATCTACAGAACAATATCATGTGACCCCTCATTGAAACGAGCTCAACGAGCTCGTTCCAATGAGGGGGTCACATGTATAGATTTGTTGAAATTTTTGAAAATTATTTTTTCAACTGCTGAAATTGAATATTACGTGAGCAGATGCAGACGATTCCTTGGGTAAAAGGATAATATTATTCATTCGGGACAACAGTTAAAAAAAACTCGAGATATCTTGAAAATTAAATTGTGGGTAAATAAATAATGACGATAAACCGATATTTTTGGAACTGCATTGGCATTCAATCGATATTGGTTTGAATACCGGTATATATCGGTTTATCTTATACCTGTTGAAGATGTAGCCCATGTGTTATAGATTATCTATAACACATACCCCTATGTCATATAGATTGGAGAACGGACTATAGTCTTTTTCTATATTATAATATAATGATGACATTCGCAAAATTGCTTATAAATCGTGTCAAATCTGGTGAAATTGATTATCAAACATATTTTTGTCATAAATCATAAGAATTGAGGCGTAAATATATTTTCTGTAATTGTTTTCCCAGTTACAGGGCCACTTTCTAAGGGGAACTATACTCTATCATTCACTTGAATTTGTGTTACGCACCAACAGCTTTTCCGGGCACATCACATGTATTCATGCCCAACAAGAGAAAGCAGTCGACTCCATTCCAGATGAGTCGACATTTTGACACGAAATCATCCCCAAAACCCTTTTAAAAATGCAGAAAAGAACAAAAATGGTCGGTATAAGATAAATACAACAATACCATAGTGTGTTTTGACATGTTTGATATCTCAACTCGTTGAAAGTGAGTTTTTTTCGCTCGGCAAGCCTCGCGAAAAAAACTCACTTTCAACTCGTTGAGATATCAAACATATCAAAACACACTATGGTATTATCGTATATTTATCGATATATCGTGCAGCCCTAGTGATGGCTCTCATCACTTTGCATCCAGTTTCTGTTTATAACTCTTCCATCCTTTTGGCAGCATAACAGAAATATCCCTATAGCATTTCTCATATAAAATAAGATTGTGAAACAATCGTCACTCCCATGCTATCAGGTGCTGAAGTTGTGGACTGAGATCTAGCTTAGACCAATTTAGTTATCCATCTTGTATCACTTGACAACTATGGGAAGACAACACATCGCAATAAGATGCAATATGGCACTTTTCATCAAATTAACAGCTTGTTTGATCGGGGTGGCGAAAGCTTTGAAGTGCAAAAGGGAGGTGGTCTTTCTGAACATAACCTTGGGCACCTTTTACTCAAGTAAATATACCTGCAAGGTCTAGGGCAGGGGAGCTGAAGCACCTCTATGAACCCACCCCACCCCAGCACTCATCCAAATGAAGGTATGGTACACAATGATTACATTTTGAGAAACACTTGTTGCCTTTATCAGACTGAATAACGCCTTAAAATCGTTTACTGCTTTCCTAAATATTGGTTTAAGTAGGCAGTGACTGGGCATAGCTGAGGTATTATAATTTACCTGGCATTCTTCAATATAGCAGATGAGAAGAAACCGAAATCTTAATTTAGAATTATAGAAAAAAGTACATTATAAGTTTATAAGGGATGTACTCAAATGACCATGGCCAGGAATTACAGTCTCTTGACACAGAGACAACTATTGACTGGCTGAAGTTAATATGTATGTCAAAACTACACTCTTTCCTGTTTTTTTTCTGACCAAAAGAGATTAAAAACACTTTAAAATGCAGAGGAAGATTATTTTTCAGCTTTGGAAAAAACTGTTTTTCGACCGCCCACTCAACCCATCATATGTGCCTGGAAAATTAGTTTTGACCCCCCCCCCAACCCCCTCCCCCCGATGTGACACGTGAAATCGGAAACAACGTCAGATTCCTTGCGGAATTAGACTGGTGCGGGCGCGTAGCCAGGATTTTATAACAGGGGGTGCATTAGCCAGTTTTCGTGGGACCAAACATTATATTTGGAGGGCCGTTCTGGAGGGGCGGGGGCTCCCCTAGTCCTAACTAGAACCCTCAGGTCGTTAAATCCTCCCCGACTTCTTTGAAGGAAAGTGGGAGGCGGGGTTGACAACCGGAGGGTCCTAGTTAGGACTAGCCACCACCCCCACCCCTCCGAAAAACTTTTGTGAAAGTAATGCTATAAGAACGAATCTGAGACATTTGTAGCGTGTGTAGCCCTATATAGGAGAACTATTAGAGCTCTACGTTATGCGAAAGTTGCATTGGGCCAATGATTTTTTTTTTTTTTTTTTTTTTTTGGCGGGGGGGGGGGGGTGCAGAGCGCACTCCCGTGGCTACCCCACTGGACTGGTAGCATGGGAGCATGTAGTATAGATTGTTTGGATACAAAAAGGCATGTATAAACCATTCAGTATCCACCACACGGACTTTCTGAGGCATGTTTTTTACAGATTTGCATACTTGTGGTTGTAACAAATGATATCTTGACAATACATATCAGATGAGTCCCCACTGAGCTGAATATTTCGTACCTTTGTAAAACGCGATAGTTCTATTGTGGCAAAGAGGCCGCTAAACAAGATCAGACTCATGTACAATGATAAAGAAAATGTCGTTGCCGCCGTCGCCAAAAATCTAACACCATCGCGCACAAGAGATGTTATTTTGTCATAGACATGGTTGGGTGAATATATTCTTCATAAAAAACATTGACTCTTACCCTACAGAAGGGCTAGAACCGCACAAAACCGTGGAATTAAAATCATTTATTAACGACTATACGGCGAGAATGCATGCAAAGTATTTATTATAACAATAAATAAATTTATCACTAAAACAGACTACACTGATAAATTAAAATAGCATTAAATAATTACGGACAATATGATCTGAAATAAATTTTATAATGTTTGAATTTATTTAACGCACTGACATCGATTCATCTCATTCCCCCGATACAGCAGTGTGAATGACCCTACCTGCTGGAAGCTTACCGCTTTGATTTTGTGCCCGACCGTGACAGAAAATAGTTCAAAAAACAAGCACGAGAGCACTATTTATCAAAGAAAGCTAAAATAAGATGAAATGCCAAAATTGTTATGTATAGAATCAAGAAAACTGCGGTATTTCAACAAAAAGAAAATGGATAACCATGAAGGAATTATTTTTTGATCTATCTATTGTTTCTATAGAGTTACAGGGTCTTTCAGACCATTTCCCTGTAGCTTTATTGAATTAAAATTTAAATATTTTGCAGATTTCAGCAAAAAAACCTGAAATCAATCGTATATATTCTCGAAAATAGCTTGAAAACCATAAGCGGACCGGCTATTTATGTGACCGATGGGCCTCAGTTCTTGGGAGGCCTTGAGTCCCAAGGATCACCAACAAGCGACATAAAGGGCAGTCTAAAGTCAACATGGCTGTTGATCAACGTGTTTCCACCACTGCATCAACATGGTGTTCCCTTGTGAACAGTTTTCGGTTGGCGTGGCAGCTTAAAACCTAATTTCAGTACTTTCCTTTAATATTCCCTCTCAAAGCCTTGATTCCTTTGAGATGCAAGGCTTTGGTGTCTTTCGGGTCAAAAATCTCAAAAACTTTTTCACACCGAGCAGAACCATATTCGTCCTGTTGGGGCCAAACCCCGAAGTAACCGGCCTGGCAATGGTTCAACTTGGTTGGATAAATTTTAGCACTTCAACCTCATAGCACTCTTGGACCGTAAAAATAGGGCTCCTCCGTGTTTTCCAACAACTCTTTTTCGACGTAATCCACCCCTGAGAATCCTCACCGTAAATTAAGGGCTTTGCAGGGACGCCATTGCACGGATTGTACTCTAAAAGCTTAATCCGTCGAGTGGCATCCGAGGCGACGGCACGTCTTAACGAAAGTGTGTACACTCTAAAATCAGTTGGGTTAAAAATTAATCCAAGTCAAAAGGGCTGAGTGAATATGAATCCAGTTGGGTTCACATTCACTCAACCCACTTGATTTGGGTTACCTTTTAACCCAACTGATTTTAGAGTGTATGTGTGGGGGAGAGCTTGGGGGGGGGGGGGGGGGGGGGGGTAAATGTCCAAGACGCACTGGAAGACGTAAATCTGAAAATGACCCACAAAACAGCCATCTTCTTATCTCCTGACTTCTCATATCTTGACAAGGACAACATGAGACGCGCCCATAAGGAGTAGCAGTTTCGCGACATTCCCACCCCACCCTCAACTAATAATAAGTAGGGCATCTTCAGATTTTACGAAATGTTTTGGCGAGACCGTGCATTCTGGGAGCAGTTCCATACGGTGTCTTGGCTGTGTGTAGAGGGAAGAAAATGATCCGAGGTAACACTTTGGAGAGTTGCGGCCTTAAATTCCCGATTGTCTGGGACAAACCAAATCACAAATCTGAACATTGTGTATATGCGAGAAAATTCTCATGACATCATTTCGAACACAGAAAAAAATGCGATCGGTTGAAGGAACGTTGGTGACGAGTACTTCAGAAATCTGAAGAACAGCAAGCAGGAGCGTGTATCACGCACTTTTGACGTATTTGTCGAACAGTCTGTAATTCAATCAAGCACTTAAAAAGAAACAAGATAGGATTTGCAGGTTCGGCGTGACGGGCGTATTAAGTTTTAACAAGTTGCGAGCTGCGAACATGCCGGGCACAGAAGATAGACTAACATGCAGCAGCAATTCATGTGGCGAGACAACATGTGGTTTCCCTGTAAACAGGTAACCCCTTTCCTGCTGCACAACCTTATTTTGTAGTTGGGAACAATGTTATTTTTATACCTATTAGTAGTCTAAAAGTTTATTAAACCTCTGCTGGTTGCTGCCGACGGAATGTTTGTTATTTTTCGACCAAGGTGTAGAAATAAGACGGTATGAGCATGGGTACGGTGTAATAGGTTGGGCTGGAGCGGGGGGCGGAAGCTCGATAAAAGTGGAGGGGAACAAAATTACAATACAACCATGGTTCGACCCAGTGTGAGAAAAGTTACAGTCGATATCGGTAAATGTACCATGACTCCCTATAGTCTTTCGTTTAGATGAATATGCCGCTGCGCTGTGTGGGCACCGTCTTGTCCGTTTCTTCTACTTCAACCATCTTCCAACCCGAAGGCTGGCGTTCGGGTTTGAAGATAGTTGAAGTAAAAGAAACGGACCGAAGCGACCGAAAGTGTGATTCTTTGGCTAAATATTGTTTGGATTTGCAAATAATGTTACAGGAATGCCTGTCTATTGACACGTTTTGGGTGACATGTTATTATAGATGGCGTCAAATATCTAAAAAAAAAAATATTGTTATTTTTTATTCTTTGGTGTTCAAAACTTCGAAGCATTGTTCATATATACTGGCGGACAGCAAAAAATAGTGACAAATTATTATTTTGTTTAGATTTTTGACGACATCGAAAATAAGCTATCACCTATTTTCAAGCTAACTTTCCATTAGGCCTACTTATATAGCACCTTAAGAAAAATGTACATTTGTGGCTTCATATCTAACAAATTTCCCCATCGGGTCGAAACAATGTTTCGGCCCGATGGGGAAATTTATTAAATGCGAACTCCTGCTGCGAGAGTCAATTTTCAGTTCCTGAATAATTTGGAAGTTGAGAGTACTGTTGTATTTTTGTGAATGCAACCAGTTCATATCCCATAACAAAAAAACAAAAAAAATATCATCTTTCATATTTTTTAGAGTTTAACCTTTAAGGTCATAGTTCTAATTTTCGGGTGTTTCTTGTCTTACACGTACACGAAGAAAACGTCTCCAAAACGTAAGGCTTTTGGTAGTCTTGCTATTTACTTATATTTATTTATTGGTGTTTAAGGTCGCATACCCATGCACAATGGCTATCATGACAGTTTTACGGGTGGAGGAAGCCGGAGAGAACCACCGAGCATCGACGATGCAACTGTCAGCTCCTCGACATTCTAACTATGTTCAAGCTCCACTCAAGCAGGGTTACAGTGGTTGAAGACATGTGCACCATCGACGTGCAGTACGCCTTAGTACACGGCGTCATCATGCCCCCATGTAGGCAGCCGAGATAAAGTGCCTTACCCAAGGACACAACGCGAGTTGTCCCGGACGGGGATCGAACTCAGGACCTCTAGCATAGAAGTTCAACAGTCTACCATTGAGCCACCGCGCTCCCTGGTATTGTTGCTAATAAAGGTTACAGTTCCTTGGCAGTGATTCTTAGTGAAGTCTTGGCTGTCTGTATAGGAAGCCAAGACTTCATTAGATACCATTGCTAAGTAAAGGTGTTACCTTATTTGGAGGGTGCAAAGAATAAGCAGAATTCTCCAGGCCTTTAAAGACACTTTTAGGATTTGTGACAAGAATAAAATGGACGGTCTGCGAGAATCAAAGCTGATTCTCATTGTTTTCTTTGCGAGAATTATTGGCGAGAATCTTCCCATAAAAAATGAGAAAAACCCAAAAAATTTGTATGCCGATTTTTGCGAATAGCGCTGAACGGATTTGGCCGTTATGTTAGGTCAAATGGTTAACTCTAATTAGCAGGTACAACCATGTTTTCATACAGCAATAATAATTTTGGTGGCTAGACAACATGTGGTTTTCTTCTAAAAGATTTAAATGAAGCGGGTGGGTTCAGCCAACTTCTCACCACTGGCTACTGATTTGAGATGTTACAGAACAGTTAGAATTCCCGTCGCTCATTTCCTGATCAAATACTGCCTACTGGCGTGTTTCTTCTCATTCTAAGTTATTCCATATGCACTGGAGTGGATGCATATTGATTCTATAGCAGTAAGTACTCAAAATAACATCAGTCAGAGTTTGACACAATAATGTCGGCTCATTATACCCTTGACCACCCGCTGCGTCGCCTAGCTCTCTGAAAACAGCCGACGAGATCCCTTCGGAAACTTATGTGCCTCCCCTTTCTCCCACCCCATTTCAGTATATTTTGTAGAGGTTTATATTTGCAGGAAAGTTGAAAACTGTATCTTTCAGAACTATGGAGCTATGTGTGTCGCCAAATCAGCTTTTTTAATATGAAAATGCTGAAATTTGAAGTGACGTAAAAACCTAAAAAATGGCTGGATTTCAGAAACAGTCTCTTAATTTTTCGAGTTCTACAATATATTAAAATTTCGTGAAAATCGGACACAGTTGACTTTTTCCGACGTATGACCCCATGAGGTCATCTGAGATATTAAGAATTTCCCCATGAGTAAACGTATTTTTAGATATGGTTTCACTGGAGATCTTATATGCAAAATTGGAAAGACAGGGGTTTGATACAGGCATTTATATTAACCCTTTACCTAACATGAAAAGCAGACGCCACTTGCAAACAAAATTATTGAATAACTACTTTTTTTTAAATAATGAAAATTAATTGGCGATTTTTGAGAATAGCGCTGGTCGATTTTGGCCGTTACGTTGGGTAAAGGGTTAAAAAATAATGAAAAATGTGAAGAAAAAATGAAATCAGCATCGCTCTCATCGCAGAAAGAACATCAGGAAACAAGTGGTTGTCGGTGATTGCGGATTAGTGTACCAAGTTTCGTGAGTGTTGGTTAAGGGGGAGTACCCTAAAGTTTGGTCTGGCGGAAAGAAAGAAAGAAAGAAAGAAAGAAAGAGGCTGACGATCGCAACAAGACATTCCAACTTCGTTCATCAGTAATAGGAATGTTATCGAATCTCATTCCTCTAGTGTTTTCAAGTATTATGAACCTTCAAGGCCAAATGTGAGAGAATAAGCACCCCCTCTTCCCGCGGCCCCTCTGTAACAACCTGTAATTAAGACTGCCTTACAGGGTGAAACATTGCACTAACTAAATTTAATTTTGACGCTACCATCATTTTTTTTCTTTGGTGCCAAACTGCTTCAAAGCTACAAACCTGGTAGCAAAAAATGTTGTCACTTTATCGCATCGCGCGCAACGCGTCTAATGTCTGAGAGCCTTCAGCCCACATATACGGATCATCTGCAACCATCCATATAAATTTATACCAACACTTTCCGCTGGGTTCAGAGAAGTTGCGCGGTGTTTGTTTAATGTGATAAACACGTTCTGTTACAATGCCTGATGTTGTTTTAATACAAAGTTTTATTCTTTATATACAATGGATAATAACTGTTGTTTGTTTTTTGAAGGATGCGCTAACTGTTCATTCTTCATTATTGTTCAGTCACGTAACTGGGAGTGGGGTGGCCTAAAAATTTCGCTGGCCTCCAAAACATTGGGCCAATGCAACTTTCACACAACACAGAACCCCAAAATGGTCCCTAATATAGGGGCAACATACGCTACAAATGCCTCAGATTCGCTCTTCGAGCACTAAATTTTGCAATTTTTTCTCGAGTTTGTGTGTGTGTGTGTGTGTGTGGGGGGGGGGGGGGTGTATAATCCTATCCCTTCAGGAAAGTGGGAGGTGGGGCAACGACCGGAGGGTCCTAGTTAGGAGGTATGCCCCGAAACCCCACACAACGGCCTTTCAAATATCACCAACTCCTCCAGAACTGGCTAGTGCACCCCTATTATAGAATCCTGGCTATGCACCTGTATCTGTTCTATTTTTTTTTACCTCAAAACACAACTCATTAACCCCATTCAGACGGGCTCATTCCGGTGAGAGGTAATAAGCTATGTTTTCGAGGAAAAACCACCTATGTTTAATTATTTGACAAATCTGTGTCGTCTGCTTTTCGTTTTAGGCAGAGGATTAAATAAATAAGAATTATTTATATTAGGCTAAATTTTAATTGAAAAACGTCGATGGGTATTTTTTTATTCATCAAAAGTGTGTGTGAGGGGGGGGGGGGGGCAAAGTATATTATCTAAATAAGTGGGGGTGGTGGTCCCCTCCCCCTCCAAGTATTTCCGTACCTTCGGCATTTCCGAGAGGGATACAAATCATTAATCATCTCAATGTAACACACTATTCTCATTTTTAACAGGTTCCCGTTTCGCTGAGCTTGATAATGCAATGAATGAATGAAAGAAAAGGAGGCAGGATACCGGAGAGTCTCTCAAAAGCCAATCATCAACAGCGTAGACTACAAAGAGCAATAGAATATTCACATGGATTAATTGGATTCACTAAGTATGTGCAAGGCAATGAGACGTTAATTCGTTCCGATCAGCTGATACGTCGATCGAATGATATTGACATCGATTTGTAACATGTGCTTTCAATGTTATGCGCAGCCGAGTGTCGATTGTGTGTCACAATGCGCACATCATTTCAGTCGTGCAGACGATCGCGAGAAAGAGAAAAGTTTTGGTGTTTATTTTTAATGTTAAATGTCATCCATCTGTACTTAAAATCGACCTTCTGGTTCATTCGTGGAGGAAATAAGAGTGAAGTTTTATCTACTTTTGGTTCTATCTTTTCACAATTTATTTCACAGTTTAAATATTGTTGACGGTGACAAGCTATTGAAATGTGACCCACAAAAGTCGTAATAGTTTGTCGCTTGGAGGACCGTGACATTTTTCACCTTGTTTGTACACATTGGATATTATTCAACAAAATCGACAAATATGTGACTAAAAAAGAGGAAAAGATGCCTCCCGTGAGGCGATTTAAGGACTTCCATCACTTAGTGGATACGTGAAAGAATGGAGGTGGGGAAGTTGATTCTTATTTTACAAGTCAACTTAGCGAGTATTTTATTATTGGCTACTCAACTGACACCGTCGAACTCTGGTAAGTAGGCCAATTTGACAATTGATCACTCTACCGTCGCACCTTTACAAACTACCTGAGGTAACCCATTTCTCGGAAGTCTTTTGACAACTCTGGACCCCGTCAAATGAGGAAAACAAATTTTCTTATTTGAGAGGGTCGTGTTGAGAGTAGTCAGAACTTGGATCCTACATGTGAAGGCCGTAAATTCGTAATGTAATATTAGTTGGTGAGTTAATCTTGCCCCCCCCCCCTCCCCCAGGACGTATCACACAAAACATAAATTACAACCTGGGGTGGGGGTCCAAATTTGGACCATAATGAGGGCAGAAATGATGGAAACTGAGCGAATGTGTGTGTGTGGGGCATATGTGGGGAGGAGGGGGGGGGGGTGTGAAGAAATTGATTTCTGGTGGCTACACGAGATTTTTGTTCTGGGGAGATTCTATATGGGAAGGGAGGACAAGTTTATAATTTATTTCAACCCTTCACAGGCCTGGCATTCTTAAAAATGCAGGAGGGCTAAAAGTCGCGCCCCTCGCATGGCCTAGGGGAACGATTAGCTCTCCTCAAGCTTACAAAAGCTAAAAATGGCAAAATGAAGTTTTACTATTAATGAATTCTGTCTAGTGGACTTTGTACAATTTATTTGGTGCGACTAACAAGGTAGTCTCTGTGAGACTGCTACATTGACCCTCCCACACCTCCGGGCCTTGCATGTGTGAGAGGGGCAGTGTGGCAGTTTTACTGAGACCACTAACATAGCAGAGGTCTTAAAGGATATGTGTTTTAGGAATAGGCTGTTATGGTAATCATTATTTTCTAAGGCTGGGAGGGCTAGCTTTCGCCCGCCTTAATTTTTTTAAGGCGAACAGTAGACGAGCGAAAAAATCGCTCTCCTGAAAATGCCAGGCCTGCCTTCATATAACACGAATAGCGTAAAGGACACTTGAATTTCTTCTTAAAACACCAAAAATTTCATTTTATTTGCCTCAAAACCATGCATAGCTGATGACCCTCATTGTAACAAGCATGAAGAGCTTGTTCCAAAGAGTGCTTTTAAGCTATGTCTTGGAGGCTGAAATTGAAAAAAAAAGCGCTTTACAATCCCCTCTCCCTTTTTAGTAAGAGTCTGGATCATCCACTGACCTACCAAGGCTACAGGCCTGCAACTTTCCAACAAAACCATTGGTGGGAGTCGTCCCCCACCCCCACTCCTCACCTTAACTGGTGACAGAGTATCGTATTGGGTACAGATTAAGTGGAACAATTCGGAAGAAACTGCATGTAATCATATTTGAGAAATGGATACATTGCATGTTTTAAATAATTGCTACCATAATCCTTCATCATCGCACGGTTGCTTTACGGGCATACTTCTATACCCCCCCCCCCCCCCCCCCCCCACCCGCACGAAAATCTTATCAATATTGTTTGTCCAGTGCATGAGTAGACATGTGAGACCCACTAACACACTCTGGCACCGCCTTTGTTATGAGGCTGGCAGTGATGGGCATTGAAATTAAGGCCGACAAAACTCAATTTGCATGTGCACGTGTATCCTTCTTGTACGTTATCTGTTGAATTGTTTCCCAGTTGGACCTGCAGTAGGGTAAGAAAAGCTGAGTCGCCAACTAGATGGTTGTTAAGTTAAATTCAGGATTCTAAACCATAAAAATTTACAAGCGGCATCTCTCCCCCCCCCCCCCCCCCATCATCAAACTTATGACACTTTGTTTGAATTGCACAGAAAAATCAGTTGAAATTACCTTTTTTTCCAGAACTTACAGTTTCTGCATGATCAGATGGAACATTTGAACAAGCGCATCATTTTCGTTTTGATGAGTTAAATCTATGCTTCGAAAGAAAGAATGAAAAATGAATAAAAATCTGCGTGGTGACTCTTGTGCAGAGAGTTTACCGTTATCATAAAGCCGATTCTTTTCCAGTGTACGTTCAAGTTCAAATGACTTAAGGTGCTGTATCTTCAGGGACGCCGGACGCACGGTGCAGGGGGGGGGGGGGGGGGGTGGGGGGGGGGGGGGCAGCAGCTCTCCCTGCCTTCGGGCCACGGGGGCGAGAGGAGGAAGACAATGCCCTTCCCAAGTTCGTCAATCGTCACTCAATGTTTTTCAATGATTTATTGTCGAAGTAAAGCAAAAATACACCCCAAATCCGTTCTGGGATCTTTCAAAATTCAATGCGGGAGTTGGGGGAGTTGGGGAAGAGGTGCCTCCCTCCCAATGATTTGGGGAGTATCTTTCTCAAACTCCCCCATCTCGAGCCTTCGCGTCATGCATTCTTCGGCATGCCTGTGCATCTAAC
Organism: Pictodentalium vernedei; assembly: GCA_031216915.1. NCBI lineage: Eukaryota > Metazoa > Mollusca > Scaphopoda > Dentaliida > Dentaliidae > Pictodentalium > Pictodentalium vernedei. The sequence goes on along the minus strand of CM062293.1, from coordinate 137,696,639 downwards.
ATAAATAGTAAAGATACCCCTTTCAAGCTTTATTGCACCTTCACGCTCCGGGCAGAATCTCATCAGACTCTGTGCATGCAACCATATTGTGGTCGAACACTGATAATGATTCATACGAGAGCGCGGTGGTTCAGTGGTACGGCATTGGACTTCAAACCGAAAGGTCCACGGTTCGATCCCCACCAGGGTTAACTGCGTTGTGTCCTTAATTTTCAAGGCACTTAGCCCCGATTGTCCACGTGGGAGCACGGTGGCGCTGTGTACCAAGGCGTACTGCACGTCTAGGGTGCACTTGTCTTCAACCAATGCTAACCCCTGCTTGTGTGGAGTTAGTACGTTGGGGAGTCTGGCTCACCGTTGCTCGGTGGTTCTCTCCGGTACTCCGGTTTCCTCCACCCGTATAACTGTCCGACGCGAGGTGACCCTGGCAGTCGAAAGTGTCGTTAAATCCCAATAAACGAATAAATAAATAATGATTCATGAATCAGAAATGTAGATTGAAAAATGACCGCTAAAATTACGGTAAAATTATAAGCAGCCAATTGCCGGTTTTTCAACCGTAAATATCACGGTTGTGAGTGCTGCTACTTCTTAAAGTTGTTTTAACTGAAAGATGAGGGCTTCTATACAGTGGAGCAGTGTTTTTTTTAAACGAACGCATTCACCTATTCTATGCCTACTTTTGTAAAATGGTAATGGTGTAGTCTGTGATTGTAGGTGCCTTATTTTAGAAGACTCAATTTTTAAGGTAAACTAATTAATATCTTTAACCTGCAGGTAAAATATATTAATTGGTCGAAAGATGTTTATTGTCTCTGTATTACAAATCAACGGCCTTCTCGTGTAATTAAGTGAACGAAGTATGAGCTGTTTGTTCCGTTTTGCCAATACCTTTAGTTTACCGTGTTTCAGTGATCATTTTTTTTACAGTGTAGGCTAAGACCGATAGCCGGTTTTTCTTCTGATTTCAATTTCATATTTTGGTGCTTCCAAGTCTTAACGAATTGACGATGCACGTAAATGAATAACCATGCACCATAATCATGATTACTGAATGTTCATCTTCAACTGGTAAAATAGGACCCGGTAACTGACGCCTGGGATGAAAGTCCTCTAAAATAGGCAGCATAGGTATAAACGATTGGCTGAACTTTACTTTATATCTATGTTGCTGTCCTGATAAGGCCATAGATGCTGAAAGTGACTTTAAAACAGACAAATAAATAAATATTTATGTTAGGGACATGGTAGAGGACCGGTTTGGATGTTTGGGTACACGCTTATTATCTATACCCACGACCAAGACAGTCCCGAATATTTGAAGTGACTTTAATTTGTGAACAAGGCAGTCCTGCGACTCCTGTCCACACCATTGATCAAATCGAAATATGCTAGGATAACAAAATGGAATGCATTTGATATGGTCTTGCGAATCTCAGATTTAGGGTCGAATCGGGAACGCGGTGGCTCAGTGGCAGTTGAGCTGAAACGGTTAAGGGATTTTCTTGATCGATTAATCACGTGGATTAACCTTGGTTAACCGATTAATCACTTGTTCAAATAGATACCTGAATAATTGCCATACCATTGATGATTTACAGCATGAACCCTTCACCCAACGTAACAAACAAAAACCGACTAGGCCTATATACAAAAATCTCGATTCAGATTTATGTTTTCAATTTTTGTCTCAAAAACACAGCTTATGACCCCTCATTGGAACGAGCTCGTTCCAATGAGGGATCATACGCTATGTTTTTGAGACAAAAATTGAATTTTTTTAGTAATTCATGAATTTATTTTGCAAGTATCGTCTGCTACCCGCAATGGGTAAAGGGTTAAGAATGACCATTTCCAGCTACGGATACAGTATGACGATCATGCAAGTAAACAAGTATGTCATCAAGTAACTTGCATGCTTTACTCTGCCTCATATAGTTGATGTGAGTCAGTGTAACAATGGTTACCTGTTTTGGAGCAAGTTTGTTCCTTTGTTAACCCATATAATACAGTAGTTTAAAAGTAACGCTTAATCGATCAATTACTTTTTGGATCGATCAAGATATTGATCATTGATTAATCGATTAACCGTTTCAGCGCTGAGTGGTGGGTGGACTGTTGGACTTCTATGCTAGAGGTCCCGAGTTCAACCCCCGCCCGGGACGACCCGCGTTGTGTCCTTGGGCAAAGCACTTTATCCAGGTTGCCTACATGGGGCACGATGACGCCGTGTACTAAGGCGTACTGCACGTCAATGGTGCACATGTCTTCAACCGCTGTAACCCTGCTTGAGCGGAGCTTGGACATAGTAACAATGTTGAGTAGCTGACCGTTGCCCGTCGATGCTCGGTGGTTCTCTCCGGCTTCCTCCTCCCGTAAAACTGTCACGGTCACGATTAGCCATCGTGCATAATTATGTGACCTTAAACACCAATAAATAAATTAATAAATAAATAAATAAATAAATAAATAAATAAATAAATAAATAGGGTCGAATCAAATCTCGAATCGAATCGGATCTCGAAATGAATCTCACATCTCTTCAACTAAGTTCAAGTTGTAAATATTGCACCCTCCAACAAACATAAATATTTCCAATCCCAACTCAAGCATTGTATTCAACGTCGACTCGTCTGTTTCTGCAAGTCAATCAAAAAAACGGAATATTCCACAACGGAATCAATGTATAGTTTCGGAAGCGAAACGTTCTTGAACTCTTCTCCAGAACACCCGGAGATAGAAGTCGAGGTTAACCCTTTGAACCCTGATGGTATCTTGAAGTTACTTTCTTTCATATCAGTTCAATGACAGCAATCTGGAGAGTCCATATTGATTATTTGGGGGTAGACCAATTAATATTTTAAACGTGCAGCCTTCGGGCTGCACGTTGAAAATATTGATCGGTCTACACCACACATTTACCTAGCAGTTATCATACTTAATGCAATGACGCATCATATTCCTGGGCCGGAAAAGAGGCCTCTCGGGTTCAAAGGGTTAAGAGAAGGCACTTAGTGGGATTTTGAGAGCATCTGGGCGATTAAAAATTTACAAATCGGCGCACTTGAATCGAATCATCAGGGCGATTTTCTCAGGGCCCCAACATTTGACCAATTTATTGGACAAAACCGGGCATTGAAGTTGGGCCTTGCGAAGCTTTAAAATTCGATCGATTCTATCCGAAATTACCCCGATGATTTTATTCGATTCGATTCAGAGTGGAGCCGGTTCCGAAATTTTCGAATTGTCGATATATTCTCAAAATCCTACGAAGTGCACTCGTTTGATCTCTTCCACCATCAAGTCTCTAACGCGGCACGACACCAACATGTGTCGACAAGTACCAAGACTCTTGAAGGTTAAAAGAGACTTGATGTTTCATTAGATTGACTAGTCGGATTAATTGCCCAGGTTGCTAAGAGAAAAAAAGCAACTAGTCGGAGTACTTGCCCACGTTGCTAAGAGAAAAAAACGACTTGTGGACCATTTATCGTATAGGGCGAGATCCATTTCTATTTTTACCTCAAGATTCGAGTTTGCTCAGTCGAATGCACCTTCATCATAGCGACTGTTTTCTTCTCGACCGGCTGAAAATTAGAACGCATAAGCATACCGATATTCCTTCTTTTAATCAAAATGGGCCTTTATAATGCGCACGAAATTCTTCGAGATATTCTTTGCAGCGTCTGACAATTTCAACGTCGCAGCGCAAAACGTCCAGGGGTAGATGAGATTTAATACATACCCCACGGACCAACACACATACTCACCCCGCATTAAAATATACTCGCCCAAAAAAGAAAGTGTGCATTGCAGAAATTGATCAAACTACAAAAAAAATAACTTCGTAGGTGTAAAGAGTGTTAACCTGTTCATGAATAAGTTATATTGAACACAAAAACAGCTTTCCCCGTTAAAATTGCATTAACGTAAATGACGTGCGGCACGTTTGTGAAAAGGCATGTTTTGCACGTGGAGAGTCTGAAAATTCATGCAGCAGTGTGAATCCTTGGGTATTTAAACACTACAGTAAGGCCTTCCTATCGTTCACATTCAAACTTGCGCTGCTGTTAAAACGACTCCACATTAGCATGCCAAGATTGACAATGAATCAACGTCTCCTTGCCCTGGGTATGATTAAAGCTGGCAGAACACACAGAGAGGTTGCCCAGCATTTGAACTGCCACCGTAACACTGTAGACAGGCTAGTCCATCGACATGCACTTGTACATGATGACGTTCGAGACCGACCCCGCTCCGAGAGACCCCGAGTTACCACCCCTGTACAAGATCGGTATATCCGTGTCGTCCATCTCCGGAACCGGCAACAAACGGCAACGACGACAGCCAGGAACATCCCTAACCTGAGACGGATACATCCTCAAACAGTAATCAACCGGCTGAGAGAATACGGCTTACGTCCTCGAAGACCTGCAATTCGTCCGATTTTGACGTTACGTCATCGTCGTGCTCGACTGCAGTGGTGTAGACAACATCTCAGGCATCCCTTACACTGGTGGTGACGTGTTTTATTCACAGGTGAATGTCGTTTCCATCTTTCATCATCAGATGGCCGCCAGAGAGTGTACAGACGTCGAAACGAACGCTACGCAGATCCACGTGTCGTGGAGCGAAACCGTTATGGGGGATGGTCTCTCATGGGGTGGGGTGGCATCACTGCCCAAGCATCACTGCCCGTAACAGAACTGAGCTGGTCATTATTGATGGCAATCTCAATGCAGCCAGATATCGTGATGAAGTGCTTACACCTGTTGTTGTCCCATTTCTGCAACGTCACGGCCCGGCGTCATTCTACAGCAGGACAACGCCAGACCCCACGCAGCTCGTGTTGTTCAACAGTATCTGCAGCAACAGCAAGTGGATGTTCTTCCCTGGCCCGCAAATTCACCCGATATCTCACCCATTGAGCACGTATGGGACGAAATGAAACGTCAGCTACGCCGGCTTCCCCATGCACCGTCAACGCTTGTGGAACTCCAAAGACAGCTTATCAGAATATGGAACAACATCTCACAACACTTCCATGCTAACTTGTTCGCTTCCATGCACAGCAGTAGTCGATGCAGACGGAGGTCATACCAGATATTGAGTGTGTGACTTTTGTGTTTGACCCTTAGTGTCTTTGACTCTCCATGGCACCAAGAGTATTCGTCGTAGCGTAATGAAATTTCTCGTGTTGATCACAAATTGATTCATCTGTGATTGAATAAAATTTCCATGAATGAAAATGATACATATCTTTTTGTAGTGTTATTTTTTAGCATGCACACTTTCTTTTTTGGGAGAGTATAGATACAGATTGTGCGAACACCGCTTTTAGAATCCCTAAGTTTATCAACATTTCCGAAGTGGGCATTTGCCATTTTGCCGCTCTCCTTATTTTCAAATCAGATTGCCCGCTCCAACCGACAAACCCGAAAATTAAAGCATATTTCTCGTGCCCTCAGTTATCAGACGCCATTAGACATTTTTAGATCAACTTTGACGTAAGTGGGACGAGAACGAGTGTTTTGGGGTGCGGTCCGAAATTCAAGATGGCCACCAGCAGCCATTTTGTACTTTAGTTAGTGCAATCAGTTTTTTTACATAACTTCTGTATGAAAGTTCTGATTTGAATAAATTTTTGTGTGAATGTTTAATAACATGACATCACATATAATACGGGTTTTTTTCTCGTGCAGAAATTATGCAAATTAGATAAACTTTGATTTATTCAGTGCAACTTATACACAGTAAGTGCACATGTCAATACGGCTCGGGCTAGAGGCTGTATTTATGAACCGATCTTCACAAAACTTCTTGGGTACCTTTTTATCACCTTGGGACGAGAACGAGTGTTTTTGGGTGCAATCCAAAATTCAAGATGATGGCTGCCAGTGGCCATTTTGTACCGAAATTAGGTCCATTCCGTTTTTTTTTGTACACAACATCTAATGTCATCTATATGGCTCAGGGTAGAGGCCGTATTTATGAAGCGATCTTTACGAAACTTGGGTACCTTTGTTACCACAGTGGGACGAGAATGAGTGTTTTTGGGTGCGATCCGAAATTCAAGATGGCCACCAGCAGCCATTTAGTACCAAAATTAGTGCAATCGGTTTTTTGTACAGAACTTCTGTATGAAAGTTCTGATTTGAATAAATTTCTGTATGAATGTTTAGTAACATGGAATGCATCACATATAATACGGTTTTTTTTTCTCGTGCAGAAATTATGCAAATTGCATGTACTCATATAGATGAACTTTGATTTATTCAGTGCTACTTATACACAGTAAGTGCACATGTCAATACGGCTCGGGCCAGAGGCTGTATTTATGAACCGATCTTCACGAAACTTCTTGGGTACCTTTGTTATCACCTTGGGATGAGAACGAGTGTTTCTGGGTGCGGTCCAAAATCAAGATGGCTGCCAGTGGCCATTTTGTACCAAAATTAGGTCCAATCAGTTTTTTGTACACAACTTCAAAACGGCTCAGGCTAGAGGCCGTATTTATGAACCGATCTTCACGAAACTTCTTGGGTGCCTGTGTTATCACCCTGGGACATGAACGAGTGTTTTGGGGTGCCTTTGCTATCACTGTGCTATGAGAACAAATATTTTGGGGTTTAGTCAGACCCACTCTGGGACTCAGATTTCTTTTCTAGTTTAGCATCTAACTGTCGCCCACCTTTACAATACTTTACCGATACATTTGTTACAGGCTACGGTCAGCAGTCATGTACAGACCGTTACAATACTTTGTATGTACCTTTGTTATCAAGTCATTACCTAGATGTTTGTCATTTCTGTGTCACACACTATACATGTACATGTCTTAACAAGTTGAGCTACAGTGTCATTGACACTTTCATTTTTCAATTTCATTCGTTCCTTTTAATTTATTTCTTCACTTTTATCTAAAGTTCAACTATTTTTGTAGACAATTCAACAAATAAAATTCGATATTACTTTGCATGTCCATGATGGGTATAATTACTATACATATACCAATGACAGCTTCGCGAAGTAGTGCAGGCAATGCTTGTTTACTGTTGTATTGTTTACGGTATGTTTATTAAATTTCGGAATATTTGTCACCTTGTATGAAGTTTATTTGGGCCTGTATGTTTATTAAAAATACCATCAGTGTCCGGTGAATGCCTTGTATTGGAGACATATTATGGGTATTTTAGTCTGTTTCAGACTCCAAACTCACACAGGACTGTTACCTGGGCTTTGAAGACGAGACAACAGTCCTGTATGGGTTAGGGGTATCACAGAAATGACAGTAAGTCGATCATTGATTTTCCACCCTGTAGTTTTATTCTGCACTGTGTTTCTACTATTTGTATTCCTCCAATTTTCCACCCTGTACTTTTATTCCTCCCTGTACTTTTATTTGGAACTCAAGAGTACATTACTGGTAAAATAGGAAGGCGACGAAAGCATGACCGACGAACAACAGACGACGGATACTTCATTTTACTTTCGTTATAGATTATTGCTCCCGAAAAAAAAAAATTCGGGGGACTATTTATTTATTTATTAAGGTTTAACGACACTTTAACACTTTAACAGCCAAGGTCATATCGTGTCGGTGACAGTTTTACGGGTGGAAGAAGCCGGTGTACCCGGAGAGAACCACAGAGCATCGACGAGCAGCTGCCAGCTCCCCAACATCGTAATTCCGCACTGCAGCACAGGCAGGGTTGGATTTTTTGAAGACATGTGCACCATCGACGCGCAGTACGCCTTAGTACACGGCATCATCGTGCCCCCATGTGGACAATAGGGGTTAAGTGCCTTGCCCAAGGACACAACGCGGGAGTCCGAATCGATCGCTCAGATGGTCACCCATCCAAGGACTAACCGGGCTCGACATTGCTTAACTTCGGTGATCTGACGAGAACTGGCTACCGCAACGCCACCGCGCCCCCTCGGGGTACTATTAAAGTAGCCTGTGTCCGTCCGTGCGTGAGTTCGTCCGTCCCACTTTGGTTTCCCGAGGATAACTTCAGTTATAGTTGGCCACATCAAATAAAATTTGGTATGTAGGTGTATCAACATAAAATACAGGTCAGGTTCGAATCCGGGTGTCAGAGTTATACCCCTTTTTTGACTTAAGAAATTCATTTTTTTGCTTTCTCGATGATAACTTCAGTTATAGTTGGCCAAATCAAATGAAATTTGGTATGTAGGTGTATCAACATAAAATACAAGTCAAGTTCGAATCGAGTTAGAATTTTGCCAGAGTTACATGTATGCCCCTTTTTCGACTTCAAAAATTCATTTTTTTTTTTGGTTTGCCGATGATAATTTTAGTTGTTGTTGACCGATTCAAATAAAATTTGGTATGTATGTGTATCACCATAAAATACAGGTAAAGTTCAAATTGGGGTTTGGTTCGACATTGTTTGCCAGAGTTATGTGCCTTTTTCAACTTCGAAAAATTCGATTTTTTTTCAAATACCTCGAATTGCATACTTTTAGGGAGACGTGTTAGGGAGACGTGTGGCCGGGCGGCCTTTTTTTGTCTATGAATCAATTATTTGTCACAGATGAACAACATAAATTGTTGCAGAAGGTCAAATTCTCTGAAAGGTATGTTTTTGAAGATGCTTGCATGTAGACCAGTAATCATGCAAAGCGAAGGAACGCACAGGTGCGCCTTGAAAATAAGTGTTGAGCACTAGCTCAGTGTTGAGCACTTGTCCCACAATCCCTTTGCTTTCTTGTTTGCAAATAAAATATGTTTAATCTGAAAAGTAAGTGAAACATCAGTTACTGCGTGAGCTGAAAAAATTAACTTTGTGGTCAAAGCTTGAAACAATTCCTAAATAATTTTGTTGGCTAGAATTCTGTAATCTAGATATAACGAATCGGGCCACAATCACGGGTTCAGTTTGCAGGCAAGAAGAAAAACTAGACTTAAAACACACAGAAAGGGTTGGAAAATAGAACAACAATAAACGAGGATTAGGGAGGTTATCGGCTCTTGTCAGTCAAATAATGTAAAATGTGAAAAACGACGAGCGACGAATTCAAACTTACCACCTTTTGCCGAAAGGGTCGTACCCAAATGAGTCCGCGAGATTAAAAAAAAGACTGCCTGCTAGATACTGAAGGAAAAATATTGGTACTAAAGATCCAAAAATAAGAGCGTTCTAGGCACTTTCGGTATACTTTATATATAGTACAGGTGTGGTACCAATATTTTAACTTTAATCCATCATATTTCGCCTTGGATGTATAGTAAGACTTAAAATTTGTGGTCTAAGATTTTCGCAAGTAACCACCAACAATGAATTTTCGCAAGTAACCCCCAGCAACGAATATGAAATTAATCTATTGGTACTGCATGGAGACCCTAAATAAACGCCATCTGGTGATTTTGGGTGTACTCAGAATATATGTAGATATCGAAACTTCAATAATTGTAGTTGGATGTTAATACATACATAGTGAAAACATATCCCCAGACTTGCGGGCTCAAGTTTCACAGTTGTCGCGACAAAGAGCTCGTAAGTAATCTACTAGTCCTAAAAAACATCAAACGCCAAAGCATACGCTATTATTATATCATGTATATTATAATATTCCCCATAGATGGTTGTATTGTTTGTTTTTTTTCAACCAATTTTATTTTATGTATAGTGTTTGATAGAAAATGAAAGTCTTGCTTGCACCATATATCATAGAGACACATAGATCATGTCAGAAGCAATTGCTCTTATTCCCTCACAAATATTACCACACAGGCTCCCATGCCTGGAAAGGAAATTGCGGTTCCGGGCAGTGTAGTGCCTTTAGAAAGATAATGTCTTGGAATGTTAGGTGATGTGACATTCTAAAATCAGATTTGCAATCACGCTTTCTGCCAGACTGGGAGACACGGAGATGAAGTTGAAAACTTTCAATGCAATGAGACAGTTAAGCGGTTTCTTACTATCGGGTTTGAATAACAATTAAATTTCTCCTTTTCTTTTATACGGGCTGAGGATAAAGTAGTATAACTTGGCAGCTTTGCCATTAATTAGAGCCATCAGAAGCAATAACTCTCATTCCCTCACAATTATTACCACAAATATAGGCTACTCCACGTGGAGAGGGAATGTATCTTTCGGGCTGTGTAATGCCATGATGGATGGCGTTTAGAATGAAACCCCCCATGAAGATAAGTTGACGTGATCGAATCAACTGTAAAAAATGGGGAAAATAACGAAATCAATACCTACCAAGTTTTTTTTTTATATTTGCCGAACCAAAGTACGTGGAATATATGAGGGGACTTTTATAATTACAGAATATGTATTTCAAATCAAACAAGCTCTAAATATTTGCCAAGTTTATTCCTTGTCGGCCTCAAGCCCAGTTAAAAGATGAATAGCCATTCATACTTAGTAAAACGAGTTTAAAATACTTCTAAGTTGGCTTATTTCAGTAATGGTTTCAACATAATCTGTGCACGTGTCTCTTGATCTGGCAGGAAGACCGCAAATTTGATTTTCTGACAAGCATTTAAAATGAAATAACGTGGGTTAGTATGAAAACATTGCAATCATCTTTTGAATATTAATGTGCACTTGATATATAGCTTGGCGCTTATGAGGTATTTTTCGGGCCAGTAAATTACTTGTACTTACGGTCTCTTTCCGAAAAGTGAGACCGCAAGTAAGTTTCGCTTTACATTAGAAGAGAAATTTTAAATTTGAACATATTTTACGGGTTTAAGTTAAAATACTGTTACCAAACTTAGGATATATATTTGGTATCCTCCAGATATCGGAAACTTATATTATGATAATATAGGCCTTAGTTTTTTGTAGATTATTTGCGACCTCGTTTTCTCTACTTCCGAAAATGTAAGACCACAAAGCTGAAGACGTGCTATACATTAGAAACAAAATTAATTCTACGGGTTAAAGTTACACATTGTTACAAAACTTCGGATATATATACAGATTATACCACCAAGGCCCCCAAAACGTTTGTCTTGGGTCTCTTATCCCTATATTTTGTCTATGGTTTCTATCGACCTTTTACGGTCTCTTTTCCTACTTGCGGTCTCATTTTAGAGAGACCATACCGAAGTAGCAACATTGAGTTTGTAAACATCTCGCGAATGTGGGGAAAATCCTGTGCACAATTCTAACCTTAGCCAGGATGGAAAAGTCGTGAGACGAGGTTTTATAAATACATGTATTTCTAATGCGGAAATACATCATCCAAATCTTGAATCATTGCTTTCGCTACCTTGACCAACAGAATTTTCGTTCAACGAATATTGGAGGTGGTGCAAAAGTATATTGATCGGATTGAATATTAAATTATTCGAAATATCCCCTCACCGAACTTGACCAATAAAATTTGCAACAAAGAGTCAATACTTTAGCTAATAAAGTATCAATCTGTTGTTATCATATTTAAATTTCTAGTCATAACAAAAAGTTTCCTCATTATGAAAATAGCATTTTCATTGTAAAAATTCCTCCAGGGTTTTTTTTTTTCAATTTCATTAATCAGTCATTTATTGTAAAGTAAAAGTTATTGCGAGATATAAATGTAAATATCGTTTGGAGATTGAAAACATGTGTTCTGAGAACAACCGCAAAATGAACGCCACAGTCCGGGACAACAGATGTTACGTCGTTGAACATGGCCATTTGGATTTTACCGGACGGGCCGATTTACTGCGAATAAGGAAATTGTTTAAATGTGTACCTCTTCTGAATTCAGCAATTTAATGAGAGTAGGTTTGATGAAAGGAACATAACCCAAGTGAAGTAGCGTTGACTCCAAAAAGTGTCGTTGTGCTTTCCAGTCGGAATGCTTTGCAAACATGATTGCGAATTACTCAAGTACGCCATGAATGCAGAAATATTTATTCCAGCTTGTTACGCATCTGCTTTATACGAACAGTTTAAGTAAAAACAAAGTAGAAATAACACATTTTACATTTAAGTGAGGTTTCATTTTTTATTTGTTTCCTAAGTTAGTTGAATCGACAAAAGAATTGAAAACCGTATTATTTATGTTACAAGTTATCCGAGTATATACGCGCCCACGCGTGCTAAATAAGGGTAGTCGAAACATTTTACAGCTGCATATGGCTTGCACATGGGTGGGAAACATTTGTCGAAACAATAATATCTCTGAAGTTGTTTTGAAATTGAACATGCATTTTTGTGCATTGATATAGTTGTACTGGAGGAACTGTGCAAGAAAAATGTAAATAATCTTTGTCTCAAAATTATGTTTTCATTAATATTGACATTTCCGAATAAACATAATCAAGAATGAAAGTCCCGGCGGGATATTTTGAAAATTGAACTGACCCACATGTAACGAGTATGGAGTGTTGACAGAAACTTATTTCGTCCAGAATGCCCCGTTGCAATTGGATGTTGGTTGAAATTTTACTGTATATCGGTCAAGTTATAACTATAAAGACAGACCTAAGGAATAGCCTTGATTCAGTATTGAAATAATAAGCTGCGTTATGTGACTGCTGATTGTTCGGTGTCCATGAAGAGCGAATCTTTTGATTCCCAAGGTATATCAACATTGTGACAGTGTAGTGGCGGCTCACACGGGGATGCTAGAGGATCTAACCCATGTCCCACACCACACGAACACATCTGATTCTTCCCCAGGTGCGATGGTGTATACGTGTGTGCCTCCATGGTGGAGGATGGGGGTGTGCCCACCAATGACTTAGTTGGTCACCGAAAGTCCATTTGCACCCCTATCTTGGGAGAAAAGCGCTCGGATGGTACCTTAAATGTTCCGACTGGTACCTCAGTATTCTAATCTTCGATTTGAGCCAAACATTTACAGCTATTTGGTGAAGTCTTGGACTGCAATTGTCGTGGTAATTAGACCCTCACAACCCTCACTCACATTCCTGCCACAATATTAGCTATCTTGGAGTTTCCGAAATTCCGTTACCGTTTATGGGCTACTGGTACTCCTAGATCATCACTACATTCCACACGGAGGCAGCTAATGTCCCCGATAGTTTATTTCCCACCTCTAAGACAAGATCACCGCTGTCACCACCTAGCAAACGACGTCGTCGATCTACCTTTCGATTTTCTCGTTGGATATTTCCCAAATTTCAAATAAGGCGCGTGTCATCCTATAACCAAATAATTCTTTAACACCACAACACTCAGTTACGATCACGGAAAATGCCTCCGCGTTTTGTTTACATGCATACGTCCTTTAGGACAGGTCGCATTATGTTACGTGGAGTGGGCTTGTCTCTTTGCCCGCCTGTGCACACGTAGTCCTTTCTCTAACCTTCAGAATCAGCCCGAGTCAATATTTGAACCGCTTTCTTGGCGACGCCATTTAAAATTTTGTAACAATGTTGCAGATACTTTTGAAAGTTTGCACTTTGTATTCTACGGAGCCGAAGACATTCATCTTCGACAAATGAATAGGTCATAGAGCCTCTTTATTTTCTTCGCTTTCTTCAAATGGGCCAGTTACTAAAGTTGCATACTTTCTGCCAGACATGTACACCTTCACGCACTGCATTCACTAAATGCATTGATATAAATTGCCACTTTCATCACCTTTCCCTATTGGTAGCAGAGCCGTGACTTTGACAGTTTAACCTGCTTTTGGTTCCAGTTTCGCTTTTGTCAAAACTGGGTTTTTTTTTTTTTTGTTTTTTTTTTTTTTTTAATTAAATGGCGGAAACATCATTTAATTAATGCAGGTATGATTTCATTTAGTGTTGTTTCAGTGGGACAAATTCAAACGAACATGCATTTCCTTTTACAAATCTTTCATTTGGAAGCACGGTGGCTCATTCGTTATAATTATATAGCAGAAAATCAGATCGAAAGGTCCTAGATTCGATCTTTACTCTCGTCATCTGCATTGTCCTTGGGTAAGACACTTTGTCGCCATTTCCCATGTGAGAGCAAGCTGGCGCAGTGTGCAAAAGAGTGGCGCGTGTCGATGGTGCCTGTGCCTTCAATCGATGCTAACCCTGCTTGTGCCGGGTTATAATTTGGAGAGCCCAGCAGTTACTCGCCGCTGCTCGTTTATTCTCTCCTGTCAGACCTGCTTCCTCCACCCGTAAAAAAGCTGCCCGATACGATGTGATTTTGCAGGACGTTCCCAGTACATTAACGGAAAGCTCGACAGATCATGTAACGTGTTGGGCCGTTAATAAGTTAGCATCTCAATAACAACCCAACTCGTCACGTGATTTAGATCCGTTCGATTGATGATTGTTCCCAGCATTACCCTTCGCTCGAAATTCGTTTCCCCATGGCACTGTGTAAACAAGTTTCTTTTCAGAGTGAAAAACTGGCACTTTTGTCAAAACAATGATTTTCGATTTTTGTGACGGTGACGTCTGCGGTTTCAGTTTCGTTTTTTTAGCTCACCTTGACAAAGTCAAGCTGAACTAATCCCATCGCTCTCCGTCCGTCGTCCGCCCGTCCGTCGTCCGTAAACACCATGTTTTGGTCTTCTCCTCCAAAACCACCAGACCAATTCAAGTGAATGTTTATGTGAGTGGTGGTCCCGAAGGGGCATTGCATTTTTGTTCAACTCAACATGTCCAGCCCCATAGGGAGGGGGTGGGGGAAAATGCTCCAAATATTTTTAAAATCTTCGCATGAACCAGTGGGTACAATGACTTGATATATGTTCTGTAGCTTTCTTTTCAGGGGTAGATTAAAGTTTGTTCAAACGAAGCTCGTAAAGCAATATTTGGCTTTGTAATGGGAGGGGTAAGATTTTTGGCCCCGCCCAAAATTTTTATTTTCTGAACCGATGGACCAATTTGAACCAAATTTGGTATGCAGTATTTTTGGATCATAAGTACTTGACTCAATCAAAAAAAAAAAAAAAATTCCCGCTTCCCCACGGGAACCCCACGAGCTAAAAATAGAAATATATTCAAATGCCGATATTTCCCAAACCACACGGAACAGAGAACTGTTATTGGGTATGACGAGTCCTTAGGACCAATAGAATTGAATGGTAGAAACAATTTTCATCGGTTATGTTAGGGCGTTCTGTAGAGGGCATCGAAAAAATGCTGAGTCAGCATATATGCAAAAATTAAAAAAAATCTTTTCTCCAGAACCAATGGTCAGAATCTTTTGATATTCGGTATACAGCATCCATAGAGATGTGTGTGTGTGTGTGGTGGGGGGGGGGGGG
>CM062293.1:137630114-137681347 GCA_031216915.1 Pictodentalium vernedei | reverse complement strand
TGATTCAAAGAAAAACATGTTATCGTGCTCACAGTTTCAAAGAGAATTACCGATTTTCAGGGGCTTTATTAAATTTTTACACAACTGTTCACTTTTGAAACAAATTGGATTTTTTAGTTGTTGAATATTAATATCTCGATGCAAGCATTTCACGAAAAGTTATTCGAGTGTTCCATTAAGTAACTTAATTTATAATACTTGTGAATTTTTGCAAAGTTCATAAACTATTTGACGTCGTGATTTTTTATTGTGACGTCAGGAATGTGTCGACAGGGGTGTGTGCCCCCCCCCCCCCCCCCCCCCCAGCTAGGAGTATTTTTTTCAATAGTTGGAAATTCCGAGGTCAAAAATCAAATAGTTGGAAATTCAATAAATTAACATTGTTCATGAAAAATATTCAAATTCCAACTAATGATGAGAAATTTTGATCTTTTATTTCCAACTGGAAACTTGAGTTTCAAATTTCCTACTCTAAAATTGACATGGCCTCAAAATTTCGACTCTGACATCAATCCGGTAATTTTTCTGACCAAGACACTTTATAAATGATGCTTTTTCCGTTTCAGGACGAGTGAAAATTTTCAGAAGGGTTCATAAGCATGTGTGTATATATATATATATATATAATCACTTTAAAAGATATCACACAGCGAAACCACTCCCAGTTGGAATTTACAACGGTGGCACCCCCCCCCCCCCCCCCCAGCTGAAACCCTCTAGCCACATCCCTGTGTGACGTATAATATATTTCCATCGTGTTCCGGTATTATGATTGATGTGAGTTTCCGAAATTTTTCTTTCTAACCAAAGTCGATTGGATTCAGACGCGTAACCAAGATTCTATAATAGGAGGTGCATAAACCATTTTTGGAAGGTGGGGGTGAGGGGGGGGGGGGGCAAAGATGATATTTGAAATGCCGCTGTGTGGGATTTCATTTGTCTCCCCTAGTCCTAACTAGGACCCTTAGATCGTTGACCCCTCCTCCCAGTTCCCTGGAGGGAGTGGCGAAAATGTTAGGGGGCAAGTCTCAACCCCCCCCCCCCCGCCTTTCGTAGCTACTGATTGGGTCAGTTCTCCCAAACAAGATTTTGTTGTATCCGTAATTTATACAAAACAAAAAGTATATTTAGACGGGTAATATTTGAATCACAGCAATTTTTGTCGGGTGGGTATGGTGTAAACAGTTCCCGAGTTGGCCACGCTCACAACAGATTTTTCATGCAGATCTCCCAACAGACACAAACAATATGTAAGACATTCGCCCATTGCCAGTCTAACATACCACTTATAAGATATCATATCGTCCCTTGAGTACAACAATGCACCATCTGAAATGCTGAAACATTGCTTATGGTGCCTTGTTGTACTCAAGGGGCGATATATCGCTCGGTATTTCTTGAGAATGGAGCTGAATTCCACATGTTTTACATTAGCAGATTTTCAACTCTCTCGAAAACAAAGACAGAGCAAAATTAACAGTTTGTTTGATCCTTTACCGCGGAGCAGAGGACATTTGAAAAAAACTACAATTCCTTGAACGACTAAAAGTTTTCATTGTTTTGGGCCTAAAAAACGCATTGTGAACCCCTCATTGGAAAGAGCACAAAGTTGCGTTTGGTAACGGATTAAATGAAACGACATTTGTTCTCAAGCCTACACTTTATAGGAGATCCAATACTAATGACGTCACCATAAATTCTTATTTTCGCTAAATTTTATTCATTTTTTAGTGATAATAATAAAATACCAAATCTTCTATTTTTAACAGTGCAATGTTTTTCTTGTTTCGCAATTTTCTAGACAGTTCTGACAATACCAGTATATTCGTTTTAAACACATTGCGTTGTGGTGTGTTGTGTTTTCGTGAGACTCTACCCGCCAGTCAGACACGATGTGGCCCTGGTTGCTGAATGTGCAATTAAACCTCAGTAAGTCAAACAAAGTTGTCGGTTATAGACTAAGGTTAGACAAAAACCTTCACCGACATTCACTGATCAGACAGTTTAGACAGTTTCTTAACTTTCTCGAGCCACCACCGTCCTCCCCATGAAATTAAGGAGACAATACCTCAACCTTCTACCAATTGTGGTGGTGGATGCACTAGTAATTGCGTGCACCTGCAATAACCTTTACTCTTCGAGTAGAAATAGGCGAACACCTGGACATCCCAGAACGTTCCCCAGCACGAATTCTGCATTGGAATTGCATTGGAATTGGAATATAAATTTAGAAATTCACACACATCAAAGCTTTTGAGGAAATAATCAAGGTGGTTCTTGTCCAATCGTCGCCTGAGTGCTAGAATGTTCTGTGTCCCTAGGGGACATAGAACATTCTAGCACTCAGGCGACGCAATGTTGTATCAATGCTTCGATATTCGGTGAATCATCGCTACCTCTATACTTCGTGTTGGCGTCAAACATGAGTCTTTCAAAGTACTAACAACTTTTAACCCTTTGAACCTGAGAGGCCGCTTTTTTTTCGTCCTGTGAATATGATACGGCATAATTTCATTACATAGGATAGCTGCAAAGTGAATGTATAAGGTAGACCAATCAATATTTTCAACGTGCATCCCAAAGTCTGTTTGGCCGACATCCCGTGTTCCCTCCTGACACTTGCTGACCTATTCTTGGATTACTTTGCGTTCAGCGATCGTCTCGGCCATGGGCGGATAATGGTCGATAGTTGTCATTTTCTGGAGAGTTATCCCAATAGAGGATAAGATGCCGGAAAATACCGATATCTGTTAACTTCAAATGCACCAAATATGGGGGATATGAGGATGAGGAATTCTTTGAGTGAGGGAGGGGCTGCGTACCCTGGACGGATTATCGAAAATATAAAAATGGCAATGTGACCGGGGGTGAGGGTGTCGGAAAATATGTTCAGGCACATATGTTTATACTTTATCACTTTTGAGACCGGCCCACCCCTTTTCCAGATTTCTTTCCCATTTTATCAAAGTTTTTGGCCAACTATGGCACCCAGCCACCCTGGTAAAACAGAGGCAACAATTTATAAAGTAAACATCTGTCTAAATGTATTTCCATTCAAGACTGATAACAAAACTGGTCTCAAAACTATACATCTTTTTCTTCAGTGGATTTTGTCATCAGCAAAAGACAGCAGAATTAATATTGATTTCTGTGCTGCGCTCCGAATTATGGCAAGTATTATTGAGGCCCTGCTGTCTACAGCGGGTGCCGTTTAGTGATCAGCCTGTCCGTCCGCCCGTCCGTCTGACCGGTTCGTCTGTCCGGGCTACCGCAGATGGCCTTGCGAGATGACCGTCCGTATACAGTCGTTACTTGTGAGGTTGTGGGATAAAACCGTTAGTACACCAGTCATTTCTGAGTTTTTTTTTCAACTTGTGAGGTGCGAAAAACCCACTTATGAGTTGCGCAATTTTCCCCACACCTAACACTAAAATCACTTCACAAGTATATCTGCGATAGAACGCCCGGCCGCCGCGACTGTCTTGCGAGATGACCGTCCGTGTACAGTCGTTACGTGTGAGGTTGTGGAATAAAACCGTTAGTACACCAGCCACTTCTGAGGGTTTTTTTTCAACTTGTGAGGTGCGAAAAACCCACTTATGAGTTGCGCAATTTTCCTCATACCTAACACTAAAATCACCTCACAAGTACATCTGCGATAGAACGTCCGGCCACCGCAGATGGCCTTGCGAAGTGACCGTCCGTATACAGTCGTTACTTGTGAGATTGGGGATAAAACCGTTAGTACACCAACCACTTGTGAGGTTTTTTCAACTTGTGAGGTGCGAAAAACCCACTTGTGAGTTGCGCAATTTTCCCCATATCTAAAACCAAAATCACCTCACAAGTACATCTGCGGTAGAACGTCCGTTCGTTCATCCCTTCGTTCGTCCGTCCCATGTTTTCCGCAATGTTTTCAGCTATCAATAGAAATATTCATGTGATTGTTTGTATGTAGCTTCCTGGTGGATACTTAGAGATCAAGTTTGAGTTCCATTCCGCTCAGTTGGTTTATTACAGAGTCATTGCCCTTGCACTTAGAAATTCGATAGTTAAAGCGGGTTTTCCACACATTTTTCAATTATTGATAGAAATATTGAAATGATTTTTTGACTGTAGCTTCCTGGTGGAAGATCAAGTTTCAATTCCATTCCGCTCAGTTGGTTTATTACAGAGTTATTGCCCTCAAACTTAGGAAATTCGGCTGTTAAAACAGGTTTTCCGACTTTTTTCAGCTATGGATGGAAATATTGAAATGCGTTTTGTACGAAGCTTCCTGGTGGGTAGTGGCAGATAATATTTCAGTTCCCTTCCACTCAGCTGGTTTATTACGGTGTTATTGCCGTTGAACTTGGAAAATCGACAGTAAAAACAGATTTTCTGCACTTTTTTCAGCTATGGATGGAAGTATGAAATGACTTTTTGTATGTAGCTTTTTCATGAACACTTACATATCAGGTTTCAATATCATTCTATTCGTATGGTTTATTACAGGGTTATTGACCCTGAACCCAGAAACTTGACAGTTATATCAGACTTTACGCATTTTTCTTCACTAATGTTAGTGATGCATGAATGATTTTTGCTATGTACCTTACCTGTGGCAAATTACAGATGGAGTTCTGTTTTTGATCCCTTTACTCATTTTTTCACGCTGTTACAGAGTTATTGCCCTTGAACTTGGAAATTGATAGTTATAACAGGTTTTCCACACTTTTTTCAATTATAGATGGAAATGTTGAAATAATTTGTGTGTGTAGCTTCTTGATGTGTGCCTCCACATCAAGATTTAATTTCATTCTGATCCTTTTGTCGTCCTTGAACTATGAAATTTCACATACACGCTAAAAACTAAAGTGTTAAAAACTACACTTCAGTGAGTGCTGAACTAGCACTTTGTTCAAGTGTAGATATCCCAGAACTTGACAGGTGTTACAATAATACCACTTGACAAGTGTAATGTCGCGACACTTAAAAGGAAACAACGCAGATGACGCGGATCAGGCTCGAACTCTCGAGCCTGATCCGCGTCATCTGCGTTGTGTCCTTTTAATTATGTACCCACCAAGCGCAAATCAAATTATGGACGATTCTGGAAGAACCACCAATGCTAGACAAATGGGAAGTGCCATCCATTCAAGTTTCAGATGTCTGACGATTGTGATGTCTAAGTGCTTAAAGCATTACACTTTGAGTGTTAAAATCAAACCTTAAGAGTTAGAATGGGTTTAACACATTGAAAGTGTCAGTTTTAACACTTTAGTTTTTAGTGTGTATTAGCTGCGGTTATAGCTCCTCATCCATCATACAGGTTGCTGTTGTTAGAAATTTGACTAGAAAACAAGTCTTTCCATTATAAATATCTCTTTTATATAATAATATAATAATGATATGAATACCTTGGACCCTGGAACCCTAAACACCTATTCGGTACATCGCTTCATTGGCCTCTTAAGACCGGTGGTCTCTCAAGGAAGGTTTTACTGTACTGTATACAGGTCGAATTGCAAACGGTTTCGATTGCGGGGCCCACGGTGATGGCTAGGGCTGCACGATATTCAAAACTGAATACCGGTATCGGTATTCAAAAAAAATACTGCGGTATACCGGTATATCGAAAACTGTTCAGATATATGAACACAAGTACCAGAATCGAGGTTTGAGGCATCACAGTCGGAACGAATTAGCATGCCTTGATGACGCGGTTCGAAAACCTTTACCCAAGGCAGACGATTTCAAAATTTATTATTTTAAAGAAAAGTTAATCAGATTTTCCAAAAAAAAATCTACAGAACAATATCATGTGACCCCTCATTGAAACGAGCTCAACGAGCTCGTTCCAATGAGGGGGTCACATGATATAGTTTTGTTGAAATTTTTGAAAATTATTTTTTCAACTGCTGAAATTGAATATTACGTGAGCAGATGCAGACAATTCCTTGGGTAAAAGGATAATATTATTCATTCGGGACAACGGTTAAAAAAAAACTCGAGATATCTTGAAAATTAAATTGTGGGTAAATAAATAATGACGATAAACCGATATTTTTGTAACTGCATTGGTATTCAATCGATATTGGTTTGAATACCGGTATATATCGGTTTATCTTATACCTGTTGAAGATATAGCCATTGTGTTATAGATTATCTATAACACATACCCCAATGTCATATAGATTGGAGAACGGACTATAGTCTTTTCTATATTATAATATAATGATGACATTCGCAAAATTGCTTATAAATCGTGTCAAATCTGGTGAAATTGATTATCAAACATATTTTTGTCATAAATCATAAGAATTGAGGCGTAAGTATATTTTCTGTAATTGTTTTCCCAGTTACAGGGCCACTTTCTAAGGGGAACTATACTCTATCATTCACTTGAATTTGTAGCCTTGTTACGCACCAACAGCTTTTCCGGGCACATCACATGTATTCATGCCCAACAAGAGGAAGCAGTCGACTCCACTCCAGATGAGTCGACATTTTGACACGAAATCATCCCCAAAACCCTTTTAAAAATGCAGAAAAGAACAAAAATGGTCGATATAAGATAAATACAACAATACCATAGTGTGTTTTGATATGTTTGATATCTCAACGAGTTGAAAGTGAGTTTTTTTCGCGAGGCACACTATGGTATTATGGTATTATCGTATATTTATCGATATATCGTGCAGCCCTAGTGATGGCTCTCATCACTTTGCATCCAGTTTCTGTTTATAACTTTTCCATCCTTTTGGCAGCATAACAGAAATATCCCTATAGCATTTCTCATATAAAATAAGATTGTGAAACAATCGTCACTCCCATGCTATCAGGTGCTGAAGTTGTGGACTGAGATCTAGCTTAGACCAATTTAGTTATCCATCTTGTATCACTTGACAACTATGGGAAGACAACACATCGCAATAAGATGCAATATGGCACTTTCCATCAAATTAACAGCTTGTTTGATCGGGGTGGCGAAAGCTTTGAAGTGCAAAAGGGAGGTGGTCTGTCTGAGCATAACCTTAGGCACCTTTTACTCAAGTAAATATACCTGCAAGGGCACGGGGAGGGGAGCTGAAGCACCTCTATGAACCCACCCCACCCCAGCACTCATCCAAATGAAGGTATGGTACACAATGATTACATTTTGAGAAACACTTGTTGCCTTAATCAGACTGAATAACGCCTTAAAATCGTTTACTGTTTTCCTAAATATCGGTTTAAGCAGGCAGTGACTGGGCATAGCTGAGGTATTATAATTTACCTGGCATTCTTCAATATAGCAGATGAGAAGAAACCGAAATCTTAATTTAGAATTATAGAAAAAAGTACATTATACGTTTATAAGGGATGTACTCAAATGACCATGGCCAGGAATTACAGTCTCTTGACACAGAGACAACTATTGACTGGCTGAAGATAATATGTATGTCAAACCTACATTCTTTCCTGTTTTTTCTGACCAAAAGAGATTAAAAACACTTTAAAATGCAGAGGAAGATTATTTTTCAGCTTTGGAGAAAAATTGTTTTTCGACCGCCCACTCAACCCATCATATGTGCCTGGAAAATTAGTTTTGACCCCCCCCCCCCCCCCCCCGCCAACCCCCTCCCCCCCGATGTGACACGTGAAATCGGAAACAACGTCAGATTCCTTGCGGAATTAGACTGGTGCGGGCGCGTAGCCAGGATTTTATAACAGGGGGTGCATTAGCCAGTTTTCGTGGGACCAAACATTATATTTGGAGGGCCGTTCTGGAGGGGCGGGGGCTCTCCTAGTCCTAACTAGAACCCTCTGGTCGTTACATCCTCCCCGACTTCTTTGAAGGAAAGTGGGAGGCGGGGTTAACAACCGGATGGTCCTAGTTAGGACTAGCCACCCCCCACCCCTCCGAAAAACTTTTGTGAAAGTAATGCTATAAGAACGAATCTGAGACATTTGTAGCGTGTGTAGCCCTATATTGGAGAACTATTAGAGCTCTACGTTATGCGAAAGTTGCATTGGACCAATGATTTTTTTTTTTTTTTTTTGGCGGGGGGGGGGGGGGGTGGGGGGGGGTGCAGAGTGCACTCACGTGGCTACCCCACTGGACTGGTAGCATGGGAGCATGTAGTATAGATTGTTCGGATACAAAAAGGCATGTATAAACCATTCAGTATCCACCACACGGACTTTCTGTGACATGTTTTTTACAGGTTTGCATACTTGTGGTTGTAACAAATGATATCTTGACAATACATATCAGATGAGTCCCCACTGAGCTGAATATTTCGTACCTTTGTAAAACGCGATAGTTCTATTGTGGCAAAGAGGCCGCTAAACAAGATCAGACTCATGTACAATGATAAAGAAAATGTCGTTGCCGCCGTCGCCAAAAATCTAACACCATCGCGCACAAGAGATGTTATTTTGTCATAGACATGGTTGGGTGAATATATTCTTCATAAAAAAACATTGACTCTTACCCTACAGAAGGGCTAGAACCGCACAAAACCGTGGAATTAAAATCATTTATTAACGACTATACGGCGAGAATGCATGCAAAGTATTTATTATAACAATAAATAAATTTATCACTACATCAGACTACACTGATAAATTAAAATAGTATTAAATAATTACGGACAATATGATCTGAAATAAATTTTATAATGTTTGAATTTATTTAACGCACTGACATCGATTCATCTCATTCCCCCGATATAGCAGTGTGAATGACCCTACCTGCTGGATGCTTACCGCTTTGATTTTGTGCCCGACCGTGACAGAAAATAGTTCAAAATACAAGCACGAGAGCACTATTTATCAAAGAAAGCTAAAATAAGATGAAATGCCAAAATTGTTATGTATAGAATCAAGAAAACTGCGGTATTTCAACAAAAAGAAAATGGATAACCATAAAGGAATTATTTTTTGATCTATCTATTGTTTCTATAGAGTTACAGGGTCTTTCAGACCATTTCCCTGTAGCTTTATTGAATTAAAATTTAACCCTTTACCTAACGTGAAAAGCAGACGACACTTGCAAAAAAAAATTCTTGAATAACTAATTTTTTTCATTTTTTGTCTCAAAAACATAGGTTATGACCCCTCGTTGGAACGAGCTCAACGAGCTCGTTCCAACGAGGGGTCATAACCTATGTTTTTGAGACAAAAAATGAAAAAAATAGTGAAAATTAATTGGCGATTTTTGAGAATAGCGCTGGCCGGTTTTGGCCGTTACGTTGGGTAAAGGGTTAAATATTTTGCAGATTTCAGCCAAAAAACCTGAAATCAATCGTATATTCTCGAAAATAGCTTGAAAACCCCAGGCGGACCGGCTATTTATGTGACCGATGGGCCTCAGTTCTTGGGAGGCCTTGAGTCCCAAGGATCACCAACAAGCGACATAAAGGGCAGTCTAAAGTCAACATGGCTGTTGATCAACGTGTTTCCACCACTGCATCAACATGGTGTTCCCTTGTGAACAGTTTTTGGTTGGCGTGGCAGCTTAAAACCTAATTTCAGTACTTTCCTTTAATATTCCCTCTCAAAGCCTTGATTCCTTTGAGATGCAAGGCTTTGGTGTCTTTCGGGTCAAAAATCTCAAAAACTTTTTCATACCGAGCAGAGCCATATTCGTCCTGTTGGGGCCAAACCCCGAAGTAACCGGCCTGGCAATGGTTCAACTTGGTTGGATAAATTTTAGCACTTCAACCTCATAGCACTCTTGGACCGTAAAAATAGGGCTCCTCCGTGTTTTCCAACAACTCTTTTTCGACGTAATCCACCCCTGAGAATCCTCACCGTAAATTATGGGCTTTGCAGGGACGCCATTGCACGGATTGTACTCTAAAAGCTTAATCCGTCGAGTGGCATCCGAGGCGACGGCACGTCTTAACGAAAGTGTGTACACTCTAAAATCAGTTGGGTTAAAAATTAATCCAAGTCAAAAGGGCTGAGTGAATATGAATCCAGTTGGGTTCACATTCACTCAACCCACTTGATTTGGGTTACCTTTTAACCCAACTGATTTTAGAGTGTATGTGTGGGGGAGAGCTTGGGGGGGGGGGGGGGGGGGTCAAATGTCCAAGACGCACTGGAAGACGTAAATCTGAAAATGACCCACAAAACAGCCATCTTCTTATCTCCCGACTTCTCATATCTTGACAAGGACAACATGAGACGCGCCCATAAGGAGTAGCAGTTTCGCGACATTCCCACCCCACCCACAACTAATAATAAGTAGGGCATCTTCAGATTTTACGAAATGTTTTGGCGAGACCGTGCATTCTGGGAGCAGTTCCATACGGTGTCTTGGCTGTGTGTAGAGGGAAGAAAATGATCCGAGGAAACACTTTGGAGAGTTGCGGCCTTAAATTCCCGATTGTCTGGGACAAACCAAATCACAAATCTGAACATTGTGTATATGCGAGAAAATTCTCATGACATCATTTCGAACACAGAAAAAAATGCGATCGGTTGAAGGAACGTTGGTGACGAGTACTTCAGAAATCTGAAGAACAGCAAGCAGGAGCGTGTATCACGCACTTTTGACGTATTTGTCGAACAGTCTGTAATTCAATCAAGCACTTAAAAAGAAACAAGATAGGATTTGCAGGTTCGGCGTGACGGGCGTATTAAGTTTTAACAAGTTGCGAGCTGCGAACATGCCGGGCACAGAAGATAGACTAACATGCAGCAGCAATTCATGTGGCGAGACAACATGTGGTTTCCCTGTAAACAGGTAACCCCTTTCCTGCTGCACAACCTTATTTTGTAGTTGGGAACAATGTTATTTTTTTATACCTATTAGTAGTCTAAAAGTTTATTAAACCTCTGCTGGTTGCTGCCGACGGAATGTTTGTTATTTTTCGACCAAGGTGTAGAAATAAGACGGTATGAGCATGGGTACGGTGTAATAAGTTGGGCTGGAGCGGAAGCTCGATAAAAGTGGAGGGGCACAAAATTACAATACAACCATGGTTCGACCCAGTGTGAGAAAAGTTACAGTCGATATCGGTAAATGTACCATGACTCCCTACAGTCTTTCGTTTAGATGAATATGCCGCTGCGCTGTGTGGGCACCGTCTTGTCCGTTTCTTCTACTTCAACCATCTTCCAACCCGAAGGCTGGCGTTCGGGTTTGAAGATAGTTGAAGTAAAAGAAACGGACCGAAGCGACCGAAAGTGGGATTCTTTGGCTAAATATTGTTTGGATTTGCAAATAATGTTACAGGAATGCCTGTCTATTGACACGTTTTGGGTGACATGTTATTATAGATGGCGTCAAATATCTAAAAAAAAAAATATTATTATTTTTTATTCTTTGGTGTTCAAAACTTCGAAGCATTGTTCATATATACTGGCGGACAGTAAAAAATAGTGACAAATTATTATTTTGTTTAGATTTTTGACGACATCGAAAATAAGCTATCACCTATTTTCAAGCTAACTTTCCATTAGGCCTACTTATATAGCACCTTAAGAAAAATGTACATTTGTGGCTTCATATCTAACAAATTTCCCCATCGGGTCGAAACAATGTTTCGGCCCGATGGGGAAATTTATTAAATGCGAACTCCTGCTGCGAGAGTCAATTTTCAGTTCCTGAATAATTTGGAAGTTGAGAGTACTGTTGTATTTTTGTGAGTGCAACCAGTTCATATCCCATAACAAAAAAAAAAAATAAAAAAAAAATATCATCTTTCATATTTTTTAGAGTTTGACCTTTAAGGTCATAGTTCTAATTTTCGGGTGTTTCTTGTCTTACACGTACACGAAGAAAACGTCTCCAAAACGTAAGGCTTTTGGTAGTCTTGCTATTTACTTATATTTATTTATTGGTGTTTAAGGTCACATACCCATGCACAATGGCTATCATGACAGTTTTACGGGTGGAGGAAGCCGGAGAGAACCACCGAGCATCGACGATGCAACTGTCAGCTCCTCGACATTCTAACTATGTTCAAGCTCCACTCAAGCAGGGTTACAGTGGTTGAAGACATGTGCACCATCGACGTGCAGTACGCCTTAGTACACGGCGTCATCATGCCCCCATGTAGGCAGCCGAGGTAAAGTGCCTTACCCAAGGACACAACGCGAGTTGTCCCGGACGGGGATCGAACTCAGGACCTCTAGCATAGAAGTTCAACAGTCTACCATTGAGCCACCGCGCTCCCTGGTATTGTTGCTAATAAAGGTTACAGTTCCTTGGCAGTGATTCCTAGTGAAGTCTTGGCTGTCTGTATAGGAAGCCAAGACTTCATTAGATACCATTGCTAAGTAAAGGTGTTACTTTATTTGGAGGGTGCAAAGAATAAGCAGAATTCTCCAGGCCTTTAAAGACACTTTTAGGATTTGTGACAAGAATAAAATGGACGGTTTGCGAGAATCAAAGTTGATTCTCATTGTTTTCTTTGCGAGAATTATTGGCGAGAATCTTCCCATAAAAAATGAGAAAAACCCAATAAATTTGTATGCCGATTTTTGCGAATAGCGCTGAACGGATTTGGCCGTTATGTTAGGTCAAATGGTTAACTCTAATTAGCAGGTACAACCATGTTTTCATACAGCAATAATAATTTTGGTGGCTAGACAACATGTGGTTTTCTTCTAAAAGATTTAAATGAAGCGGGTGGGTTCAGCCAACTTCTCACCACTGGCTACTGATTTGAGATGTTACAGAACAGTTAGGATTCCCGTCGCTCATTTCCTGATCAAATACTGCCTACTGGCGTGTTTCTTCTCATTCTAAGTTATTCCATATGCACTGGAGTGGATGCATATTGATTCTATAGCAGTAAGTACTCAAAATAACATCAGTCAGAGTTTGACACAATAATGTCGGCTCATTATACCCTTGACCACCCGCTGAGTCTCCTAGCTCTCTGAAAACAGCCGACGAGATCCCTTCGGAAACTTATGTGCCTCCCCTTTCTCCCACCCCATTTCAGTATATTTTGTAGAGGTTTATATTTGCAGGAAAGTTGAAAACTGTATCTTTCAGAACTATGAAGCCATGTGTGTCGCCAAATCAGCTTTTTTAATATGAAAATGCTGAAATTTGAAGTGACGTAAAAACCTAAAAAATGGCTGGATTTCAGAAACAGTCTTTTAATTTTTCGAGTTCTACAACATATTAAAATTTCATGAAAATCGGACACAGTTGACTTTTTCCGACGTATGACCCCATGAGGTCATCTGAGATATTAAGAATTTCCCCATGAGTAATCGCATTTTTAGATATGGTTTCACTGGAGATCTTATATGCAAAGTTGGAAAAGCAGGGGTTTGATACAGGCATTTATATTAACCCTTTACCTAACATGAAAAGCAGACGCCACTTGCAAACAAAATTATTGAATAACTACTTTTTCAAATAATGAAAATTAATTGGCGATTTTTGAGAATAGCGCTGGTCGATTTTGGCCGTTACGTTGGATAAAGGGTTAAAAAATAATGAAAAATGTGAAGAAAAAATGAAATCAGCATCGCTCTCATCGCAGAGAGAACATCAGGAAACAAGTGGTTGTCGGTGATTGCGGATTAGTGTACCAGGTTTCGTGAGTGTTGGTTAAGGGGGAGTACCCTAAAGTTTGGTCTGGTGGAAAGAAAGAAAGAAAGAAAGAAAGAGGCTGACGATCGCAATAAGACATTCCAACTTCGTTCATCAGTAATAGGAATGTTATCGAAGCTCATTCCTCTAGTGTTTTCAAGTATTATGAACCTTCAAGGCCAAATGTGAGAGAATAAGCACCCCCTCTTCCCGCGGCCCCTCTGTAACAACCTGTAATTAAGACTGCCTTACAGGGTGAAACATTGCATTAACTAAATTTAATTTTGACGCTACCATCATTTTTTTTTCTTTGGTGCCAAACTGCTTCAAAGCTACAAACCTGTTAGCAAAAAATGTTGTCACTTTATCGCATCGCGCGCAACGCGTCTAATGTCTGAGAGCCTTCAGCCCACAAATACGGATCATCTGCAACCATCCGTATAGATTTATACCAACACTTTCCGCTGGGTTCAGAGAAGTTGCGCGGTGTTTGTTTAATGTGATAAACACGTTCTGTTACAATGCCTGATGTTGTTTTAATACAAAGTTTTATTCTTCATATACAATGGATAATAACTGTTGTTTGTTTTTTGATGGATGCGCTAACTGTTCATTCTTCATTATTGTTCAGTCACGTAACTGGGAGTGGGGTGGCCTAAAAATTTCGCTGGCCCCAAAACATTGGGCCAATGCAACTTTCACACAACATAGAACCCCAAAATGGTCCCTAATATAGGGGCAACATACGCTACAAATGCCTCAGATTCGCTCTTCGAGCACTAAATGTTGCAAATATTTCTCGAGTTTGTGTGTGTGTGTGGGGGGGGGGGGGAGGGGGGGGGGTAATCCTATCCCTTCAGGAAAGTGGGAGGTGGGGCAACGACCGGAGGGTCCTAGTTAGGAGGTATGCCCCGAAACCCCACACAACGGCCTTTCAAATATCACCAACTCCTCCAAAACTGGCTAGTGCACCCCTATTATAGAATCCTGGCTATGCACCTGTATCTGTTCTATTTTTTTTACCTCAAAACACAACTCATTAACCCCATTGAGACGGGCTCATTCCGGTGAGAGGTAATAAGCTATGTTTTCGAGGAAAAACCACCTATGTTTAATTATTTGACAAATCTGTGTCGTCTGCTTTTCGTTTTAGGCAGAGGATTAAATAAATAAGAATTATTTATATTGGGCTAAATTTTAATTGAAAAACGTCGATGGGTATTTTTTTATTCATCAAAAGTGTGTGTGTGTGTGGGGGGGGGGGGGGGGGGGCAAAGTATAATATCTAAATAAGTGGGGTGGTGGTCCCCTTCCCTCCAAGTATTTCCGTACCTTCGGCATTTCCGAGAGGGATACAAATCATTTATCATCTCAATGTAACACACTATTCTCATTTTTAACAGGTTCCCGTTTCGCTGAGCTTGATAATGCAATGAATGAATGAAAGAAAAGGAGGCAGGATACCGGAGAGTCTCTCAAAAGCCAATCATCAACAGCGTAGACTACAAAGAGCAATAGAATATTCACATGGATTAATTGGATTCACTAAGTATGTGCAAGGCAATGAGACGTTAATTCGTTCCGATCAGCTGATACGTCGATCGAATGATATTGACATCGATTTGTAACATGTGCTTTCAATGTTATGCGCAGCCGAGTGTCGATTGTGTGTCACAATGCGCACATCATTTCAGTCGTGCAGACGATCGCGAGAAAGAGAAAAGTTTTGGTGTTTATTTTTAATGTTAAATGTCATCTGTACTTAAAATCGACCTTCTGGTTCATTCGTGGAGGAAACAAGAGTGAAGTTTTATCTACTTTTGGTTCTATCTTTTCACAATTTATTTCACAGTTTAAATATTGTTGACGGTGACAAGCTATTGAAATGTGACCCACAAAAGTCGTAATAGTTTGTCGCTTGGAGGACCGTGACATTTTTCACCTTGTTTGTACACATTGGATATTATTCAACAAAATCGACAAATATGTGACTAAAAAAGAGGAAAAGATGCCTCCCGTGAGGCGATTTAAGGACTTCCATCACTTAGTGGATACGTGAAAGAATGGAGGTGGGGAAGTTGATTCTTATTTTACAAGTCAACTTAGCGAGTATTTTATTATTGGCTACTCAACTGACACCGTCGAACTCTGGTAAGTAGGCCAATTTGACAATTGATCACTCTACCGTCGCACCTTTACAAACTACCTGAGGTAACCCATTTCTCGGAAGTCTTTTGACAACTCTGGACCCCGTCAAATGAGGAAAACAAATTTTCTTATTTGAGAGGGTCGTGTTGTGAGTAGTCAGAACTTGGATCCTACATGTGAAGGCCGTAAATTCGTAATGTAATATTAGTTGGTGTGTTAATCTTGCCCCCCCCCCCCCCCCCCCCCCCCCAGGACGTATTACACAAAACATAAATTACAACCTGGGGTGGGGGGTACAAATTTCGACCATAATGAGGGCAGAAACGATGGAAACTGAGCGAATGTGTGTGTGTGGGGCATATGTGGCGAGGAGGGGGGGGGGGGGGGGTGAAGAAATTGATTTCTGGTGGCTACACGAGATTTTTTGTTCTGGGGAGATTCTATATGGGAAGGGAGGACAAGTTTATAATTTATTTCAACCCTTCACAGGCCTGGCATTCTTAAAAATGCAGGAGGGCTAAAAGTCGCGCCCCTCGCATGGCCTAGGGGAACGATTAGCTCCCCTCAAGCTTACAAAAGCTAAAAATGGCAAAATGAAGTTTTACTATTAATGAATTCTGTCTAGTGGACTTTGTACAATTTATTTGGTGCGACTAACAAGGTAGTCTCTGTGAGACTGCTACATTGACCCTCCCACACCTCCGGGCCTTGCATGTGTGAGAGGGGCAGTGTGGCAGTTTTACTGAGACCACTAACACAGCAGAGGTCTTAAAGGATGTGTGTTTTAAGAATAGGCTGTTATGGTAATCATTATTTTCTAAGGCTGGGAGGGCTAGCTTTCGCCCGCCATAATTTTTTTAAGGCGAACAGTAGACGAGCGAATAAATCGCTCTCCTGAAAATGCCAGGCCTGCCTTCATATAACACGAATGGCGTAAAGGACACTTGAATTTCTTCTTAAAACACCAAAAATTTCATTTTATTTGCCTCAAAACCATGCATAGCTGATGACCCTCATTGGAACAAGCATGAAGAGCTTGTTCCAAAGAGTGCTTTTAAGCTATGTCTTGGAGGCTGAAGTTGAAAAAAAAGCGCTTTACAATCCCCTCTCCCTTTTTAGTAAGAGTCTGGATCATCCACTGACCTACCAAGGCTACAGGCCTGCAACTTTCCAACAAAACCATTGGTGGGAGTCGTCCCCCACCCCCACTCCTCACCTTAACTGGTGACAGAGTATCGTATTGGGTACAGATTAAGTGGAACAATTCGGAAGAAACTGCATGTAATCATATTTGAGAAATGGATACATTGCATGTTTTAAATAATTGCTACCATAATCCTTCATCATCGCACGGTAGCTTTAAGGGCATACTTCTATAACCCCCCCCCCCCCTCCCTCCCCCACGAAAATCTTATCAATATTGTTTGTCCAGTGCATGGGTAGACATGTGAGACCCACTAACACACTCTGGCACCGCGTTTGTTATGAGGCTGGCAGTGATGGGCATCGAAATTAAGGCCGACAAAACTCAATTTGCATGTGCATGTGTATCCTTCTTGTACGTTATCTGTTGAATTGTTTCCCAGTTGGACCTGCAGTAGGGTAAGAAAAGCTGAGTCGCCAACTAGATGGTTGTTAAGTTAAATTCAGGATTCTAAACCATAAAAATTTATAGCGGCATCTCCCCCCCCCCCCCCCCCCCCCATCATCAAACTTATCACACTTTGTTTGAATTGCACAGAAAAATCAGTTGAAATTACCTTTTTTCCAGAACTTACAGTTTCTGCATGATCAGATGGAACATTTGAACAAGCGCATCATTTTCGTTTTGATGAGTTAAATCTATGCTTCGAAAGAAAGAATGAAAAATGAATAAAAATCTGCGTGGTGACTCTTGTGCAGAGAGTTTACCGTTATCATAAAGCCGATTCTTTGCCAGTGTACGTTCAAGTTCAAATGACTTAAGGTGCTGTATCTTCAGGGACGCCGGACGCACGGTGCAGGGGGGGGGCAGCAGCTCTCCCTGCCTTCGGGCCAGGGGGTGAGAGGAGGAAGACAATGCCCTTCCCAAGTTCGTCAATCGTCACTCAATGTTTTTCAGTGATTTATTGTCGAAATAAAGCAAAAATACACCCCAAATCCGTTCTGGGATCTTTCAAAATTCGGGAGTTGGGGGAGTTTGGGAAGAGGTGCCTCCCTCCCAATGAGTTGGGGGGGGGGGGTCTCTCTCAAACTCCCCCATCTCGAGCCTTCGCGACATGCATTCTTCGGCATGCCTGTGCATCTTAACATAAATAGTAAAGATACCCTTTCAAGCTTTATTGCACCTTCACGCTCCGGGCAGAATCTCATCAGACTCTGTGCATGCAACCATATTGTGGTCGAACACTGATAATGATTCATACGAGAGCGCGGTGGTTCAGTGGTACGGCATTGGACTTCAAACCGAAAGGTCCACGGTTCGATCCCCACCAGGGTTAACTGCGTTGTGTCCTTAATTTTCAAGGCACTTAGCCCCGATTGTCCACGTGGGAGCACGGTGGTGCTGTGCACCAAGGCGTACTGCACGTCTAGGGTGCACTTGTCTTCAACCAATGCTAACCCTGCTTGTGTGGAGTTAGTACGTTGGGGAGTCTGGCTCACCGTTGCTCGGTGGTTCCCTCCGGGTACTCCGGTTTCCTCCACCCGTATAACTGTCCGACGCGAGGTGACCCTGGCAGTCGAAAGTGTCGTTAAATCCCAATAAACGAATAAATAACTAATGATTCATGAATCAGAAATGTAGATTGAAAAATGACCGCTAAAATTACGGTAGAATTATAAGCAACCACTTGCCGGTTTTTCAACCGTAAATATC
Source organism: Pictodentalium vernedei (assembly GCA_031216915.1). Lineage (NCBI taxonomy): Eukaryota > Metazoa > Mollusca > Scaphopoda > Dentaliida > Dentaliidae > Pictodentalium > Pictodentalium vernedei. The sequence continues at coordinate 137,662,811 of CM062293.1, read as the reverse complement.
ACGGTTGTGAGTGCTGCTTCTTAAAGTTTCGCGTTTTAACTGAAAGATGAGGGCTTATATACAGTGGAGCAGTATTGTTTTAAACGAACGCATTCACCTATTCTATGCCTACTTTTGCAAAATGGTAATGGTGTAGTCTGTGATTGTAGGTGCCTTATTTTAGAAGACTCAATTTTTAAGGTAAACTAATTAATATCTTTAACCTGCAGGTAAAATATATTAATTGGTCGAAAGATGTTTATTGTCTCTGTATTACAAATCAACGGCCTTCTCGTGTAATTAAGTGAACGAAGTTTGAGCTGTTTGTTCCGTTTTGCCAATACCTTTACCGTGTTTCAGTGATCATTTTCTTTACAGTGTAGGCTTAGACCGATAGCCGGTTTTCTTCTGATTTCAATTTCATATTTTGGTGCTTCCAAGTCTTTACGAATTGACGATGCACGCAAATGAATAACCATGCACCATAATCATGATTACTGAATGTTCATCTTCAACTGGTAAAATAGGACCCGGTAACTGACGCCTGGGATGAAAGTCCTCTAAAATAGGCAGCATAGGTATAAACGATTGGCCGAACTTGACTTTATATCTATGTTGCTGTCATGATAAGGCCATAGATGCTGAAAGTGACTTTAAAACAGACAAATAAATATTTATGTTAGGACATGGTAGAGGACCGGTTTGGATGTTTGGGTACATGCTTATTATCTATACCACGACCAAGACAGACCGCTATTGAAATTGTCAATAATTATAAATATTTAGGCGTAACATTTTCAAAATCAGGTAAATTCTCTACCGAAATATCCTCACGATGTACAGAAGCTAAGAAGGCAATGTACTCCATAATAAACAAAGTTCGACAAAATCAACTGACAATTGATATTATTTTAGAAATTTACGAAAAATCTGTAGTCCCAATTCTAATTTACGGTTGTGAAATATGGGGGTATGAAAACATCTCGACAATAGAGAAACTTGAACTATGGTTCTTTAAATTCATTTTAAAACTTGAAAAATCAACTGGAAACAATTTTGTATTTGGTGAATTAGGGCTTACACCCATTGGTATTAAAATTAAGATCCGTTCCCTAAATTACTGGGCTCAATTAGTATCTGGAAAGGAAAATAAAATCTCGACTATACTCTACTCAGTTTTATATCTGAACCATCTGAGTGGGTTGCATACAAGTCCCTGGATTAATTACATATCTTCATTGCTTGACAAATTAGGAATGACAAACATATGGATCAATCAAAGTATTTTAAATAGGAAACATTTTAATTTCGTAATTAAAGAGAGATTTCAGGATAACTTCTTACAAGAATGGAGATCAAACATAGAAAATTCTGGAAAGTACCAGTTTTATAAGGTAATTAAACTTAGCTTTGGTTTAGAAGAATACCTCCGAAAATTGCCCCCATCTTTGGCCATCCCCCTTCTCCGTTTTCGAGTCAGAAATCATAGGCTCCCGATCGAAACCGGTAGCTGGACGGGATTAGAACTGTCCCAAAGAAAATGCAACCTATGTCAAGCTGATATTGGCGACGAATACCATTATATCCTTGTCTGTGACGAATTAAAAGAATTAAGGACTAAATACATCAATCCCTTCTACAGGCGACACCCTAGCATCTACAAAGTTCAGAATTTATTCACTAGCTCAAATACTAAACAAACTCGCAATCTAGCAAAATTTATTAGGGATTTGAAATCAATTTTACAACCTTCTCTCGGCTGACCTCATTACTTCTACCATCCCCTCCCCCCACCACTCCCTCCCCAAGCTAAATTTACAGAATTGATAAAATTACAAGATTAAATATGTGGAAGAACAATACCGTCGTCGTGCATATCATATTTATGTAACAATGGCCTTCAACAGCATTTTGCTCAATATCGCCTGTGCAAAAAAGCTTGCTAAAAACATTAAACACCTTGCATTTCTGAGATCGCCCTCCCGCAATTACAGACGCAACTTTCGCAGTAAGGAGAATCCTCCTTGCCATTTTTCGCCCATAGCGTGCATTGCGGGAGGAAGAATTCTGGGGTAAATGTAATGTGTCGAATCATTTTAATATGGTACATATTGCATCGCGATATATTAATAAGCATGCAGATGAAAGAAAATAATTTTAAAATTGACCCGAAAACCCTGCATGCAATATGATGCCTGTTCAACTTATCATGTGAATAGCTACAATACTAACAGTTATTGGAGGCTGTGATGTAATTAATTATATGGATTGGAGCCCGATGGACTGTATCACGAAAGAAAGAGCACGTTGTGCACTTTCAGACAGGATACAGTCGATCGAATTCCTAACTAAAATGAAAAAATATTGATTGATTACAAATACCATGGCGGATACGATAGAATATTTAAAAATCAGAACCCCCCCCCCCCCCCCCCTCCACCTTCGACAGAATGCGAGTACTTGTCCATTTTAAAATTAAACGCCTGTTGAAATCGTTCGAAAGCCAAAACATCTGTTCCCCATACATATTTTGTTATTTCATGTAATAACCACCACGGACCTGCGCGATCTTGTTTTGTTTTGTTTTGTAAATTACTGTAGTACTACGTTTACACTTTACGCCATAGCAATGGTTAAAAGTGGAGAAATAAATTGAAAATTGAAATTGAAATTGAATATTTGAAGTGACTTTAATTTGTGAACAAGGCAGTCCAGCGACTCCTGTCCACACCATTGATCAAATCGAAATATCATAGGATAACAAAATGGAATGCATTTGATAGGGTCTTGCGAATCTCAGATTTAGGGTCGAATCGGGAACGCGGTGGCTCAGTGGCAGTTGAACTGAAACGGTTAAGGGATTTTCTTGATCGATTAATCACGTGGATTAACCTTGGTTAACCGATTAATCACTTGTTCAAATAGATACCTGAATAATTGCCATACCATTGATGATTTACAGCATGAACCCTTCACCCAACGTAACAAACAAAACCGACTAGGCATATATACAAAAATCTCGATTCAGATTTATGTTTTCAATTTTGTCTCAAAAACACAGCTTATGACCCCTCATTGGAACGAGCTCGTTCCAATGAGGGATCATACGCTATGTTTTTGAGACAAAAATTGAATTTTTTTAGTAATTCATGAATTTATTTTGCAAGTATCGTCTGCTACCCGCAATGGGTAAAGGGTTAAGAATGACCATTTCCAGCTACGGATACAGTATGACGATCATGCAAGTAAACAAGTATGTCAGCAAGTAACTTGCATGCTTTACTCTGTCTCATATAGTTGATGTGAGTCAGTGTAACAATGGTTACCTGTTTTGGAGCAAATTCCTTTGTTAACCCATATAATACAGTAGTTTAAAAGTAACGGTTAATCGATCAATTACTTTTTGGATCGATCAAGATATTGATCATTGATTAATCGATTAACCGTTTCAGCTCTGAGTGGTGGGTGGTCTGTTGGACTTCTATGCTAGAGGTCCCGAGTTCGATCCCCGCCCGGGACGACCCGCGTTGTGTCCTTGGGCAAAGCACTTTATCCCGGTTGCCTACATGGGGCACGATGACGCCGTGTACTAAGGCGTACGGCACGTCAATGGTGCACATGTCTTCAACCGCTGTAACCCTGCTTGAGCGGAGCTTGGACATAGTAACAATGTTGAGTAGCTGACCGTTGCCCGTCGATGCTCGGTGGTTCTCTCCGGCTTCCTCCACCCGTAAAACTGTCACGGTCACGATTAGCCATCGTGCATAATTATGTGACCTTAAACACCAATAAATAAATAAATAAATAAATAAATAAATAAATAAATAAATAGGGTCGAATCAAATCTCGAATCGAATCGGATCTCGAAATGAATCTCACATCTCTTAAACTTAGTTCAAGTTGCAAATATTGCACCCTCTAACAAACATAAATATTTCCAATCCCTACTCAAGCATTGTATTCAACGACGACTCGTCTGTTTCTGCAAGTCAGTCAAAAAACGGAATATTCCACAACGGAATCAATGTATAGTTTCGGAAGCGAAACGTTCTTGAACTCTTCTCCAGAACACCCGGAGATAGAAGTCGAGGTTAACCCTTTGAACCCTGGTGGTATCTTGAAGTTACTTTCTTTCATATCAGTTCAATGACAGCAATCTGGAGAGTCCATATTGATTATTTGGGGGCAGACCAATTAATATTTTAAACGTGCAGCCTTCGGGCTGCACGTTGAAAATATTGATCGGTCTACACCACACATTTACCTAGCAGTTATCATACTTAATACAATGACGCATCATATTCCTGGGCCGGAAAAGAGGCCTCTCGGGTTCAAAGGGTTAAGAGAAGGCACTTGGTGGATTTTGAGAGCATCTGGGCGATTAAAAATTTACGAATCGGCGCACTTGAATTGAATCATCAGGGCGATTTTCTCAGGGCCCCAACATTTGACCAATTTATTGGACAAAACCGGGCATTGAAGTTGGGCCTTGCGAAGCTTTAAAATTCGATCGATTCTATCCGAAATTACCCCGATGATTTTATTCGATTCGATTCAGAGTGGAGCCGGTTCCGAAATTTTCGAATTGTCGATATATTCTCAAAATCCTACGAAGTGCACTCGTTTGATCTCTTCCACCATGAAGTCTCTAACGCGGCACGACACCAACATGTGTCGTCAAGTACCAAGACTCTAAAAGGTTAAAAGAGACTTGATGTTTCATTAGATTGACTAGTCGGATTAATTGCCCAGGTTGCTAAGAGAAAAAAGCAACTAGTCGGAGTACTTGCCCACGTTGCTAAGAGAAAAAAGCGACTTGTGGACCATTTATCGTATAGGGCGAGATCCATTTCTATTTTTACCTCAAGATTCGAGTTTGCTCAGGCGAATGCACCTTCATCATAGCGACTGTTTTCTTCTCGACCGGCTGAAAATTAGAACGCATAAGCATACCGATATTCCTTCTTTTAATCAAAATGGGCCTTTATAATGCGCACGAAATTCTTCGAGATATTCTTTGCAGCGCCTGACAATTTCAACGTCGCAGCGCAAAACGTCCCGGGGTAGATGAGATTTAATACATACCCCACGAACCTACACACATACTCACCCCGCATTAAAATATACTCGCCCAAAAAAGAAAGTGTGCATTGCAGAAATTGATCAAACTCCAAAAAAATAATTTCGTAGGTGTAAAGAGTGTTAACCTGTTCATGAATAAGTTATATTGAACACAAAACAGCTTTCCCCGTTAAAATTGCATTAACGTTAAATGACGTGCTGCACGTTTGTGAAAAGGCATGTTTTGCACGTGGAGAGTCTGAAAATTCATGCAGCAGTGTGAATCCTTGGGTATTTAAACACTACAGTAAGGCCTTCCTATCGTTCACATTCAAACTTGCGCTGCTGTTAAAACGACTCCACATTAGCATGCCAAGATTGACAATGAATCAACGTCTCCTTGCCCTGGGTATGATTAGAGCTGGCAGAACACACAGAGAGGTTGCCCAGCATTTGAACTGCCACCGTAATACTGTAGACAGGCTAGTCCATCGACATGCACAACATGATTACGTTCGAGACCGACCCCGCTCCGAGAGACCCCGAGTTACCACCCCTGCACAAGATCGGTATATCCGTGTCGTCCATCTCCGGAACCGGCAACAAACGGCAACGACGACATGTGCCAGGAACATCCCTAACCTGAGACGGATACATCCTCAAACAGTAATCAACCGGCTGAGAGAATACGGCTTACGTCCTCGAAGACCTGCAATTCGTCCGATTTTGACGTTGCGTCATCGTCGTGCTCGACTGCAGTGGTGTAGACAACATCTCAGGCATCCCTTACACTGGTGGCGACGTGTTTTATTCACAGATGAATGCCGTTTCCATTTTTCATCATCAGATGGCCGCCAGAGAGTGTACAGACGTCGAAATGAACGCTACGCAGATCCATGTGTCGTGGAGCGAAACCGTTATGGGGGAGGGTCTCTCATGGTGTGGGGTGGCATCACTGCCCGTAACAGAACTGAGCTGGTCATTATTGATGGCAATCTCAATGCAGCCAGATATCGTGATGAAGTGCTTACACCTGTTGTTGTCCCATTTCTGCAACGTCACGGCCCGGCGTCATTCTACAGCAGGACAACGCCAGACCCCACGCAGCTCGTGTTGTTCAACAGTATCTGCAGCAACAGCAAGTGGATGTTCTTCCCTGGCCCGCAAATTCGCCCGATATCTCGCCCATTGAGCACGTATGGGACGAAATGAAACGTCAGCTACGCCGGCTTCCCCATGCACCGTCAACGCTTGTGGAACTTCAAAGACAGCTTATCAGAATATGGAACAACATCCCACACCACTTCCATGCTAACTTGTTCGCTTCCATGCACAGCAGTAGTCGATGCAGACGGAGGTCATACCAGATATTGAGTGTGTGACTTTTGTGTTTGACCCTTAGTGTCTTTGACTCTCCATGGCACCAAGAGTATTCGTCGTAGCGTAATGAAATTTCTCGTGTTGATCACAAATTGATTCATCTGTGATTGAATAAAATTTCCATGAATGAAAATGATATATATCTTTTTTTAGTGTTATTTTTTTAGCAGAGTATAGATATAGATTGTGCGAACACCGCTTTTAGAACCCCTAAGTTTATCAACATTTCCTAAGTGGGCATTTGCCATTTTGCCGCTCTCCCTATTTTCAAATCAGATTGCTCGCTCAAACCGACAAACCCGAAAATTAAAGCATATTTCTCGTACCCTCAGTTATCAGACGCCATTAGACATTTTTAGATCAACTTTGACGTAAGTCAAATTTGAGGTTATGCCATGGCCAGTCGTCCGTCCATCCGTCCGTCCGTGAACAAGTCAATACGGCTCGGGCTAGAGGCCGTATTTATGAACCGATCTTTACGAAACTTCTTGAGTACCTTTGTTATCACCGTGGGACGAGAACGAGTGTTTTGGGGTGCGGTCCGAAATTCAAGATGGCCACCAGCAGCCATTTTGTTCTTTAGTTAGTGCAATCAGTTTTTTTTTACATAGCTTCTGTATGAAAGTTCTGATTTGAATAAATTTTTGTGTGAATGTTTAATAACATGACATGACATAATACGGGGTTTTTTCTCGTGCAGAAATTATGCAAATTAGATGAACTTTGATTTATTCAGTGCAACTTATACACAGTAAGTGTACATGTCAATACGGCTCGAGCCAGAGGCTGTATTTATGAACCGATCTTCACGAAACTTCTTGGGTACCTTTGTTATCACCTTGGGATGAGAAAGAGTGTTTCTGGGTGTGGTCCAATCCAAAATCAAGATGAATGCCAGTGGCCATTTTGTACCAAAATTAGGTCCAATCAGTTTTTTGTACACAACTTCAAAACGGCTCAGGCTAGAGGCCGTATTTATGAACCGATCTTCACGAAACTTCTTGGGTACCTGGGACAGGAACGAGTGTTTTGGGGTGCCTTTGCTATCACTGTGCTATGAGAACAAATATTTTGGGGTTTAGTCAGACCCACTCTGGGACTCAAGATTTTTTTTCTAGTTTAGCATCTAACTGTCGCCCACCTTTACAATACTTTACCGATACATTTGTTACAGGCTACGGTCAGCAGTCATGTACAGACCGTTACAATACTTTATATGTACCTTTGTTATCAAGTCATTACCTAGATGTTTGTCATTTCTGTGTCACACACTATACATGTGCATGTCTTAACAAGTTGAGCTACAGTGTCATTGACACTTTCATTTTTCAGTTTCATTCGTTCCTTTTAATTTATTTCTTCACTTTTATCTAAAGTTCAACTATTCTTGTAGACAATTCAACAAATAAAATTCGATATTACTTTGCATGTCCATGATGGGTATAATTACTATACATTTACCAATGGCAGCTTCGCGAAGTAGTGCAGGCAATGCTTGTTTACTGTTGTATTGTTTACCGTATGTTTATTAAATTTCGAAATATTTGCCACCCTGTATGAAGTTTATTTGGGCCTGTATGTTTATTAAAAATACCACCAGTGTCCGGTGAATGCCTTCTATTGGAGACATATTATGGGTATTTTAGTCTGTTTATTTTAGTCTGTTTCAGACTTCAAACTCACTCAGGACTGTTACCTGGGCTTTGAAGACGAGACAACAGTCCTGTATGGGTTAGGGGTATCACAGAAATGACAGTAAGTCGATCATTGATTTTCCACCCTGTAGTTTTATTCTGCACTGTGTTTCTACTATTTGTATTCCTCCAATTTTCCACCCTGTACTTTTATTCCTCCCTGTACTTTTATTTGGAACTGAAGAGTACATTACTGGTAAAATAGGAAGGCGACGAAAGCATGACCGACGAACAACAGACGACGGATACTTCATTTTACTTTCGTTATAGATTATTGCTCCCGAAAAAAAAAATTCGGGGGACTATTTATTTATTTATTAAGGTTTAACGACACTTTAACAGCCAAGGTCATATTGTGTCGGTGACAGTTTTACGGGTGGAAGAAGCCGGTGTACCCGGAGAGAACCACAGAGCATCGACGAGCAGCTGCCAGCTCCCCAACATCGTAATTCCGCACTGCAGCACAGGCAGGGTTAGATTGGTTGAAGACATGTGCACCATCGACGCGCAGTACGCCTTAGTACACGGCATCATCGTGCCCCCATGTGGACAATAGGGGTTAAGTGCCTTGCCCAAGGACACAACGCGGGAGTCCGAATCGATCGCTCAGATGGTCACCCATCCAAGGACTAACCAGGCTCGACATTGCTTAACTTCGGTGATCTGACGAGAACTGGCTACCGCAACGCCACCGCGCCCCCTCGGGGTACTATTAAAGTAGCCTGTGTCCGTCCGTGCGTGCGTTCGTCCGTCTCACTTTGGTTTCCCGAGGATAACTTCAGTTATAGTTGGCCACATCAAATAAAATTTGGTATGTAGGTGTATCAACATAAAATACAGGTCAGGTTCGAATCCGGGTGTCAGAGTTATACCCCTTTTTTGACTTTAGAAATTCATTTTTTTGCTTTCTCGATGATAACTTCAGTTATAGTTGGCCAAATCAAATGAAATTTGGTATGTAGGTGTATCAACATAAAATACAAGTCAAGTTCGAATCGAGTTCGAATTTTGCCAGAGTTACATGTATGCCTCTTTTTCGACTTCAAAAATTCATTTTTTTTTGGGTTTGCCGATGATAATTTTAGTTGTTGTTGACCGATTCAAATAAAATTTGGTATGTATGTGTATCACCATAAAATACAGGTAAAGTTCAAATTGGGGTTTGGTTCGACATTGTTTGCCAGAGTTATGTGCCTTTTTCAACTTCGAAAAATTCGATTTTTTTTTCAAATACCTCGAATTGCATACTTTTAGGGAGACGTGTGGCCGGGTGGCCTTTTATTGTCTATGAATCAATTATTTGTCACAGATGAACAACATAAATTGTTGCAGAAGGTCAAATTATCTGAAAGGTATGTTTTTGAAGATGCTTGCATGTAGACCAGTAATCATGCAAAGCGAAGGAACGCACAGGTGCGCCTTGAAAGTAAGTGTTGAGCACTAGCTCAGTGTTGAGCACTTGTCCCACAATCCCTTTGCTTTCTTGTTTGCAAATAAAATATGTTTAATCTGAAAAGTAAGTGAAACATCAATTACTGCGTGAGCTGAAAAAATTAACTTTGTGGTCAAAGCTTGAAACAATTCCTAAATAATTTTGTTGGCCAGAATTCTGTAATCTAGATATAACGAATCGGGCCACAATCACGGGTTCAGTTTGCAGGCAAGAAGAAAAACTAGACTTAAAACACACAGAAAGGGTTGGAAAATAGAACAACAATAAAGAGGATTAGGGAGGTTATCGGCTCTTGTCAGTCAAGTAATGTAAAATGTGAAAAACGACGAGCGACGAATTCAAACTTACCACCTTTTGCCGAAAGGGTCGTACCCAAATGAGTCCGCGAGATTAAAAAAAGACTGCCTGCTAGACACTGAAGGAAAAGTATTGGTACTAAAGATCCAAAAATAAGAGCGTTCTAGACACTTTCGGTATACTTTATATATATTACAGGTGTGGTACCAATATTTTAACTTTAATCCATCATATTTCGCCTTGGATGTATAGCAAGACTTAAAATTTATGGTCTAAGATTTTCGCAAGTAACCACCAACAATGAATTTTCGCAAGTAACTCCCAGCAACGAATATGAAATTAATCTATTGGTACTGCATGGAGACCCTAAATAAACGCCATCTGGTGATTTTGGGTGTACTCAGAATATATGTAGATATCGAAACTTCAATAATTGTAGTTGGATGTCAATACATACATAGTGAAAACATGGCCCCAGACTTGCGGGCTCAAGTTTAACAGTTGTCGCGACAAAGAACTCGTAAGTAATCTACAAGTCCTAAAAAACACCAAACGCCAAAGCATACGCTATTATTATATCATGTATATTATAATATTCCCCATAGATGGTTTTATTTTTTTTTTTTTCAACCAATTTTATTTTATGTATAGTGTTTGATAGAAAATGAAAGTCTTGCTTGCACCATATATCATAGAGACACATAGATCATGTCAGAAGCAATTGCTCTTATTCCCTCACAAATATTACCACACAGGCTCCCATGCCTGGAAAGGAAATTGCGGTTCCGGGCAGTGTAGTGCCTTTAGAAAGATAATGTCTTGGAATGTTAGGTGATGTGATTCTAAAATCAGATTTGCAATCACGCTTTCTGCCAGACTGGGAGACACGGAGATGAAGTTGAAAACTTTCAATGCAATGAGACAGTTAAGCGGTTTCTTACTGTCGGGTTTGAATAACAATTAAATTTCTCCTTTTCTTTTATACGGGCTGAGGATAAAGTAGTATAACTTGGCAGCTTTGCCATAAATTAGAGCCATCAAAAGCAATAACTCTTATTCCCTCACAATTATTACCACAAATATAGGCTACTCCACGTGGAGAGGGAATGTATCTTTCGGGCTGTGTAATGCCATGATGGATGGCGTTTAGAATGAAACCCCCCATGAAGATAAGTTGACGTGATCGAATCAACTGTAAAAAATGGGGAAAATAACGAAATCAATACCTACCAAGTTTTTTTTTTTTTATATTTGCCGAACCAAAGTACGTGGAATATATGAGTGGACTTTTATAATTACAGAATATGTATTTCAAATCAAACAAGCTCTAAATATTTGCCAAGTTTATTCCTTGTCGGCCTCAAGCCCAGTTAAAAGATGAATAGCCATTCATACTTAGTAAAACGAGTTTAAAATACTTCTAAGTTGGCTTATTTCAGTAATGGTTTCAACATAATCTGTGCACGTGTCTCTTGATCTGGCAGGAAGACCGCAAATTTGATTTTCTGACAAGCATTTAAAATGAAATAACGTGGGTTAGTATGAAAACATTGCAATCATCTTTTGAATATTAATGTGCACTTGATATATAGCTTGGCGCTTATGAGGTATTTTTCGAGCCAGTAAATTACTTGTACTTACGGTCTCTTTCCGAAAAGTGAGACCGCAAGTAAGTTTCGCTTTACATTAGAAGAGAAATTTTAAATTTGAACATATTTTACGGGTTTAAGTTAAAATACTGTTACCAAACTTAGGATATATATTTGGTATCCTCCAGATATCGGAAACTTATATTATGATAATATAGGTCTTAGTTTTTTGTAGATTATTTGCGACCTCGTTTTCTCTACTTCCGAAAATGTAAGACCACAAAGCTGAAGACGTGCTATACATTAGAAACAAAATTAATTCTACGGGTTAAAGTTACACATTGTTACAAAACTTCGGATATATATATAGATTATACCACCAAGGCCCCAAAAACGTTTGTCTTGGGTCTCTTATCCCTATATTTTGTCTATGGTTTCTATCGACCTTTTACGGTCTCTTTTCCTTCTTGCGGTCTCATTTTAGAGAGACCATACCGAAGTAGCAACATTGAGTTTGTAAACATCTCGCGAATATGGGGAAAATCCTGTGCACAATTCTAACCTCAGCCAGGATGGAAAAGTCGTGAAACGAGGTTTTATAAATACATGTATTTCTAATGCGGAAATACATCATCCAAATCTTGAATCATTGCGTTCGCTACCTTGACCAACAGAATTTTCGTTCAACGAATATTGGAGGTGGTGCAAAAGTATATTGATCGGATTGAATATAAAATGATTCGAAATATCCCCTCACCGAACTTGACCAATAAAATTTGCAACAAAGAGTCAATACTTTAGCTAATAAATTATCAATCTGTTGTTATCATATTTAAATTTCTAGTCATAACAAAAAGTTTCCTCATTATGAAAATAGCATTTTCATTGTAAAAATTCCTCCAGGGTTTTTTTTTTCAATTTCATTAATCAGTCAAATTCCAAATCCGACTGAGTGGTGAAATTGCACTTTCATTTATTGTAAAGTAAAGGTTATTGCGAGATATAAATGTAAATATCGTTTGGAGATTGAAAACATGTGTTCTGAGAACAACCGCAAAATGAACGCCACAGTCCGGGACAACAGATGTTACGTCGCTGAACATGGCCATTTGGATTTTACCGGACGGGCCGATTTACTGCGAATAAGGAAATTGTTTATATGTGTACCTCTTCTGAATTCAGCAATTTAATGAGAGTAGGTTTGATGAAAGGAACATAACCCAAGTGAAATAGCATTGACTCCAAAAAGTGTCGTTGTGCTTTCCAGTCGGAATGCTTTGCAAACATGATTGCGAATTACTCAAGTACGCCATGAATGCAGAAATATTTATTCCAGCTTGTTACGCATCTGCTTTATAGGAACAGTTTAAGTAAAACAAAGTAGAAATAACACATCTTACATTTAAGTGAGGTTTCATTTTTTATTTGTTTCCTAAGTTAGTTGAATCGACAAAAGAATTGAAAACCGTATTATTTAGGTTACAAGTTATCCGAGTATATACGCGCCCACGCGTGCTAAATAAGGGTAGTCGAAACATTTTACAGCTGCATATGGCTTGCACATGGGTGGGAAACATTTGTCGAAACAATAATATCTCTGAAGTTGTTTTGAAATTGAACATGCATTTTTGTGCATTGATATAGTTGTACTGGAGGAACTGTATAAGAAAAATGTAAATAATCTTTGTCTCAAAATTATGTTTTCATTAATATTGACATTTCCGAATAAACATAATCAAGAATGAAAGTCCCAGCGGGATATTTTGAAAATTGAACTGACCTACATGTAACGAGTATGGAGTGTTGACAGAAACTTATTTCGTCCAGAATGCCCCGTTGCAATTGGATATTGGTTGAAATTTTACTGTATATCGGTCAAGTTATAACTATAAAGACAGACCTAAGGAATAGCCTTGATTCAGTATCGAAATAATAAGCTGCGTTATGTGACTGCTGATTGTTCGGTGTCCATGAAGAGCGAATCTTTTGATTCCCAAGGTATATCAACATTGTGACAGTGTAGTGGCGGCTCACACGGGGATGCTAGAGGATCTAACCCATGTCCCACACCACACGAACACATCTGATTCTTCCTCAGGTGCGATGGTGTATACGTGTGTGCCTCCATGGTGGAGGATGGGGGTGTGCCCACCAATGACTTAGTTGGTCACCGAAAGTCCATTTGCACCCCCATCTTGGGAGAAAAGCGCTCGGATGGTACCTTAAATGTTCAGACTGGTACCTCAGTATTCTAATCTTCGATTTGAGCCAAACATTTACAGCTATTTGGTGAAGTCTTGGACTGCAATTGTCGCGGTAATTAGACCCTCACAACCCTCACTGACATTCCTGCCACGATATTAGCTATCTTGGAGTTTCCGAAATTCCGTTACCGTTTATGGGCTACTGGTACTCCTAGATCATCACTACATTCCCCACGGAGGCAGCTAATGTCCCCGATAGTTTATTTACCACCTCTAAGACAAGATCACCGCTGTCGACACCTAGCAAACGACGTCGTCGATCTACCTTTCGATTTTCTCGTTGGATATTTCCCAAATTTCAAATAAGGCGCGTGTCATCCTATAACCAAATAATTCTTTAACACCACAACACTCAGTTACGATCACGGAAGATGCCTCCGCGTTTTGTTTACATGCATACGTCCTTTAGGACAGGTCGCATTATGTTACGTGGAGTGGGCTTGTCTCTTTGCCCGCCTGTGCACACGTAGTCCTTTCTCTAACCTTCAGAATCAGCCCGAGTCAATATTTGAACCGCTTTCTTGGCGACGCCATTTAAAATTTTGTAACAATGTTGCAGATACTTTTGAAAGTTTGCACTTTGTATTCTACGGAGCCGAAGACATTCATCTTCGACAAATGAATAGGTCATAGAGCCTCTTTATTTTCTTCGCTTTCTTCAAATGGGCCAGTTACTAAAGTTGCATACTTTCTGCCAGACATGTACACCTTCACGCACTGCATTCACTAAATGCATTGATATAAATTGCCACTGTCATCACCTTTCCCTTTTGGTAGCAGAGCCGTGACTTTGACAGTTTAACCTGCTTTTGGTTCCAGTTTCGCCCTTGTCAAAACTGGGTTTTTTTTTGTTTTTTTTTAATTAAATGGCGGAAACATAATTTAATTAATGCAGGTATGATTTCATTTTGTGTTGTTTCAGTGGGACAAATTCAAACGAACATGCATTTCCTTTTACAAATCTTTCATTTGGAAGCACGGTGGCTCATTCGTTATAATTATATAGCATTGAAAATCAGATCGAAAGGTCCTAGATTCGATCTTTACTCTCGTCATCTGCATTGTCCTTGGGTAAGACACTTAGTCGCAATTTCCCATGTGAGAGCAAGCTGGTGCAGTGTGCTAAAGAGTGGCGCAAGTCGATGGTACCTGTGCCTCCAATCGATGCTAACCCTCCTTGTGCCGGGTTATAATTTGGAGAGCCCAACAGTTACTCGCCGCTGCTCGTTTATTCTCTCTCCTGTCAGACCTGCTTCCTCCACCCGTAAAAAGCTGTCCGATTCGATGTGATTTTGCAGGACGTTCCCAGTACATTAACGGAATGTTACTCGAACAGATCAATTCAAGTGAATGTTTGTGAGTGATGGTCCCGAAGGGGCACTGCATTTTTGTTCAACTCAACATGTCCAGCCCCATAGGGAGGGGGTGGGGGAAAATGCTCCAAAATATTTTTAAAATCTTCGCATGAACCAGTGGGTACAATGACTTGATATATGTTCTGTAGCTTCCTTTTCAGGGGTAGATTCAAGTTTGTTCAAACGAAGTTCGTAAAGCAATATTTGGCTTTGTAATGGGAGGGGTAAGATTTTTGGCCCCGCCCAAAATTTTTATTTTCTGAACCCATGGACCAATTTGAACCAAATTTGGTATGCAGTATTATTGGGTCATAAGTACTTGACTCAATCAAAAAAAAAAAAATTCCCGCTTCCCCACGGGAACCCCACGAGCTAAAAATAGAAATATATTCAAACGCCCATATTTCCCAAACCACACGGAACAGAGAACTGTTATTTGGTACGAAGAGTCCTTGGGACCAATTGAATGGTAGAAACAATTTCCATCGGTTATGTTAGGGCGTTCTGTAGAGGGCATCGAAAAAATGCTGAGTCAGCATATATGCAAAAATTTAAAAAAATCTTTTCGCCAGACCCAGTGGTCAGAATCTTTTGATATTCGGTATACAGCATCCGTAGAGATGTGTGTGTGTGTGGGGGGTAGGGGGGGGGGGTGGGGGGGGGCAGACACAAGAGTGTTAAAATAAAGCCCATTCGTTCATATTTGGGTTCAATACAGGAGCCTGAATTTTTAACGTAGGGCAATATGGGAATATTCTTTAAAAATCTTCTTCAGAACCACCAGTCAGAATCACTTAATATTTGGTATACATCATTGTTATTAGGGGCAAATTCAGTATTGTTCAAACCGAGTCGCTAGGTTAATCTTTATGCTTCCTGTGGAAGCCCAAATTTTAACTTAGTTCAATATGGGGGATAATTTTTAAAAATCTTCTTCTTCAGATCCACCAGTCAGAATGCTTTCATATCTGGTATACAACATCTCTTAGGGGGGTGGGGGGGGGGGGGGGGGGGTGGGCAGATTCAAGTTTGTACAAATCGCGTCGCTAGTTGTACATTGGGGTTCGCTATGGTAGCCCATATTTTAACATAGTGCAATAAGAGGAAATTTCTAAAAAATATCTTCTTCAGATCAACCAGTCAGAATGCTTTCATATTTGGTATATAACATCTCGGGGTGGGGGTGGGGGGGGGGGGGGGGTGATCAGATTCAAGTTTGTTCAATTCGAGTGCCTGGGTTAATATCTGGGCTCCATATGCCATTATAGGAACCCGGAATTTAGCTTGGTACAGTATGGGGAAATTTCTTTTAAAATCTTCTTCAGATTCCCCTGTCAGAATCCTTTCATATTTGGTTTACCATATCTCTAGGGGAGTCCGATTCAAGTTTGTTCAAATTGGTTCCCTGGGTTAATATTTGGGCTCCCTATGGTAGCCCAAATTTTAACTTAGTGCAATATGAGGAAATTTCTTTAAAAATCTTCTTCTTCAGACCCACTAGTCATAATGCTTTTGTATTTGGTATACAACATCTCTAGGGAGGTCAAATTCAACTTTGTTCAAATCGAGAGTCTGGGTTAATACTTGGGCTCCCTATGGGAGCCGGAATTGGCCATGTAGCTGAAGAATTAGAAATTTTGTATTCAGTACCCTCTGGAGGTGTGTAACTAAGATTAATCCACAGAGGTTGTATCAAAGGGCTTCATACGGGAGCTCCACATTTTACATTATGATCAACTGAAGAAAAGGCATGATGCTCTGACTATTTTTGTCACTCCTGAGGGGATCAAGGATTGACAGTGTATCTTATGGAGATGGATTGCTTAGTGGACTCTTGGACTCTGTTTATATCGTGTTCTGTTCAAGGCGAGCACTTCAGGCCCCGTGGGGCCTCTTGTTTTAAAATATCCATGCATAGCTAGATCCCTCGTTATTGGTACATTAGTGTGTGTCAACGGTGCAATCCTTTCCAGCAACTCAACAACTAAAGCTTTAAAATCATGTTGCAGACGCACTGGTGATGTATTTGACATACTTTAGAAAGTGAAAAATACTATTTTTTGGTAGATTTAACGAATCTGTTTCCGAAATGGCAAACATTCCTGTCAAGTGTTATCAAAATATTACCCCCGAATTTAATTTTCTGACGGCAATCAAAACTTAAATAATAAAAACTAAAGTCACATGCAAGAATATAGTCCCGTTTATTTGTGCAAATAAAGTCACATTGACCGATTGATTTAAAAACACGCATAACTTTACTACATTTTGTAAAAAGTTCAAACTATAACGTAACGCACCTTTCAAAATGGCAGCCAGGTTCCGAATCTATGGTGTGTTGACTAAAATAACATTGGCATCGTCTATTTGGAGTATAACAATAAGCAGATGACTAATATGAAAATTGACAGGGTCTCTTTTTACCAGTGACTTGAAGCAGTGTTGGTCAGAATTGAATACCTTGGCCGTGGTAGGGTCAACCTCTGTTTGTTATTCGCCGTTTCCAGATACAGTATGGTGCGATCAGTCAACACTAGAGACTTCCGGAACGCGTGCAAGACGACACCTGTTGCATGAAGAGTAATATGATTGATCTACCGTTTTTCTTGTTAATAAACTAACATCGCTCGCAAGTCTTTACTTGATGTCTTGTCTGCAAGAATATTAGGGAAAACAAAATCTCTATCACAATACACAGTTTGCCTGTTTTGAACAAAAAGTGAAATTAGCCACGTTGCTGGGAGTCATGTGTGCCTGCTGCACATGATAAAGTCAAATTAAGACTTGGTTATCGTGATCGGTTGTCAATTCACCTTCATTGGTGCCCACTATATGTACTTCTTTATGTCCTAAAATAAATATATTTGCATTTGAGTGTTGTTCTGGTCATTTTTTGGTCGTCGGAAACCTGTTCGAGGAAACAATAACCTTCGCTTCCGTAAACTGGCGTAGAGTAGACATACAGTAGCGCGAGAATAGATTCGTAGTCAGAGATTTTTTTATCCTATCCGTACATGGCTAGATCCTGCAAATTATACGACTTCAGAAGCCTTCCCGGTGGGACCCTGCGAAGCTTCGAGATTCGATTCGATTTCGAGTCTTAAGTAGATATTCGGTTCGATTCGAAATCGGCTACCCGATTCGTTTCCTCTCGAATCTTTTTCGTAGGAATATAACTTGGTATCAGTTATCTTCATCGCCACACAAAACGTATAGTTGAGATGGAAATCGTACATAAATAATGTTGAAATAAAAGACTAAGTGTAACTGCCGTTATATTAATATAAATAACATCTGCATTTATGCCACCAGCCATGCTAATTCCAGTATCGCTAGCTCCTACCACTGTTAAATGCAAATTCAAGGTTTCCAAGCAGTGTCGACGATGAATTATAATTCTAACAGGGTAATATTCCAACTTCATCAAGGCACGCATGCCTTCGACGAAGGCATGCCTTGATGAAGTAGTTGGATTATTTTATCAGTCGGGACTTGAGCCATCACTGTCGGAACAAATCAAGTTTATTGCACCCGATCCCCATCTGTCATCTTCAAGACGCCACTGATTCGATTCGAGGTTCGATTCGATTTCGAATAATAGACTTGATTCGATTCTAGATTCGAATCGAAAATGTGTGATTCGCATGGCCCTACTTCCTGGGAAAATAAATTTTGGTTGTTGGACTGAATTGAATTTTCACTGCACCGATTTTGGCGTAATATATAAAACCCGTTGCAGTGTACACAGACTGTGGCTGACATAATTATAATTACATGTACACGTACGACGGGACGACAAAACGAAGAGCACTTCCCGAAGTTGTTGTTTCCATTTGAAATGCGTTTGGTTCAGCAAAAGTGAAATGATTTGTGCCCTGCAACCTGTTGTTAAAAGTGAAGGTTTATTTAATACAGACGAGTCCATAACGGACAGCAACTTCAGTATTGGTGCTTCAGTTATTATACTTCCATATGTTAACATGGAAGTATATTGTACTATTGTCTTCCTAATAAACATACATGTATGTTTATTAATTTCGTGGAATTTTTCCACTCAGTATGCAACTTATTTGGGCCTGAATGTTTATTAAAATTGACCTTCCAACAGGGAGGAGATCTTCAAATTAGTAAATCTTTACTAGACTGTGTGATAGTCTTTTGCTTAGCACAGTGTATTTATTGTTGTAATCATCATGCATAAAGTCCTATTAGTTTTCTTTAATAAAACTGACTACAATACTGGAAAATAAGTTGGCTTTTAGATAAAATTAACAAGCATAACTCCCCCACCCCCTCAACGGATTTCCACCCTGTACTATTATTTGGGTCTTTACTTTTATTTAATTTTGATAAATGTTCCACCCTGTACTTTTATTCCCACTCGTACTTTTATTTGGAACACAAGAGCAATTGCTTCTTGCTCCTTTTATTATTATTATTAGTCACCATTGAGATCTCCGGAACGGCAAGGCCTACAGTCTTGAAATTTGCATGAGTGGTAGCCCTCGTGGCTTAGAGCCGACTGGGACTATTGGGAATTTCGTCCGACCTTGAGCTTCGCCACCAACGCTCTTTATCGGAAATCCTTGTCAACGCTACTCATCCGGACCAGCTTGACATGTCGAGTTCGAATTTTTTTTATATTATCCTATATATCTAGTATATTCTGGGCAAAAATGGTAAGGGTCCGACTTCCGGTTCGGGAGATCGGTAGGGGTCGAAAATTTGACAACGCTCTTTATCGAATATTCTTGTCATCCCTACTCCTCCGAACAGCTTGAGATATCGAGTTCGGAGTTTTTGCATTATGTACGCCTATACGCGGGGTAGATACTGTGCAAGAATGATGAGAGTCAGGCTTCCGGTTTGGGAGATACTACGGGTTGAATATTTTTACCATAGCATTTAAGGCTCATTGCATGAAATGCTTGTTATCGCTAGTCCTCTGCAACGGCTTGATCTACCGAGTTCGCACTTTTTTCGTTACATGCGCCTACATGTCTAATATATTCAGTCCAAAAATGGCAGGGGTCGGACTTCCGGTTCGGGAGATCGGTAGGGGTAAAAAAATTGCCAACACTCTTTATCGAAAATTCTTGTTATCGCTACTCCTCCCGAATGGCTTGAGATCTTGAGTTCGGATATTTTGCATTATGTACACCTGTACGTGGAGTAGACACTGCGCGAAATTGGTCAGGGTCAGACTTCCGGTTCAGGAGATACTTTAGGTTGAATATTTTTACCATAGCATTTAAGGCTCATCACATGAAATGATTTCTATTGCTACTACTCCAGAACGGCTTGACCTATCGAGTTAGCTCTATTGTCGTTGCGTGCGTCAACATGTCTAGTATATTCAGTCCAAAAATGTCAGGGGTAGGACTTCCGATTCGGGAGATAAGTACGGGTCGAAAATTTGATGACGCCCGTTATGGAAAATGTTTGTTATCGCTACTGCTCTAGGACGGTTTGAGGTATCGATTTTGGACTTGTTGCATCATGTTTGCCTAGACGTAGTGAAGATACTGTCCGAAAATGGTGAAAGTCCGACTTCCGGGTCTATGGGTTGAAAAATTTGACCTTAGCATATTATGCTCTTTACATGAAGTGTCTTATCGCTACTCTTCCGTTACGGCTTGGCCTGTCGAGTTCGGAGTTTTTTCATTATGTGACCCTTTTGGTCTCGTTTCCTATTAAAAGGTCATTTCCGAGGTTATCGGATATCAGCCAAATGGCTATTTTGAGCAAAAGTTTTAGTTTCTCGTGGTGTGGATTTAGTAAATAATTCTCATTAATGGTGAAATGGCCAAAATAATCTGTTGATGGTCTTGATTCAAACTGTGTATTGTTAAGTGCATTCCAATTGGGGGTCAAGGTCACACGGGAGTGTTAAATGACTAACCCAGACCTGTTTGGGACCTGACAATTTGCAGGTTACAAATGGGACAAGTTTTGTGTAAATTTGCTTTGAGAAAGCCTTCTGAAAAAATGAATAAGAAACCCATATGTTTTTTATTTGTCAGAATGATCATTTTATACTGTAAAATCCCCCGTGGAGGAATAAGGAATTCCTATAACCCAGTTTTATCACTATCGATGCACGAAAATTGGAAATTTATCTCCAAAAAGACCATTTTGAGCCATTTGTTGTAGCTATCAACTGTGTCATTCAGCTGTGTGTATTTGAGTGATATTGTAAGACTTTTGTTGTTTGCAATTATCTCCAGAAAAGGAGCTTCAGAGCTTCCAGAAACTGTATACATTGTGAGTATTGTGAATAGGGGAGGTAATTTAAATGCGAAATATCCTCGGCCATGTCAATGAGAAGCCGCTCATTTCTTGAAAAGCCAACGTTTTCACCTGAATAACTGTAACGAGACCTTTATATTTAGAATATTAATCTGAAAACGGCAGGGATACGACTTCCGGTTCGGGAGATCGAAGATCTGATGACGTTTTTCATAGAAAATTCTTGTTATCGCTACTCCCGCAGAACGATTCGAGGTATCGAGTTCGGAATTTTTGCATTGTGTGCTCCTATATGTCACGTTCAAATCTGGTCAGTTGCCAGGTCTTTTTGGTTGATTCATTACACATGGAACTTGATGGAAGTATCGAAATTGCCGAGCAATAAGCCCATTGCCGATTCGCCATCTTTGACGTTAATGATATGCAAGAGAGGTTGCTTCGGGTAAACACTTCGATCAGACCACCTACCGGTCTAAACTATAGATGTAATGTTTCCAATACTAATAACACAAGAATTGGACATCCTTTTTGTTAATCTCTACCAGAGAGCTTCCCAGAAAATGATGTTAGATTCTTGTATTATCACCACTATCAGTGTAGAATCAGAACCCGCAGCAGAAGGATTCTTAAATTATTGTAGTTGTGTTACAACCTATTTTGACTCTGAGTGATAATAATGTACATGTATCCTGTAACCCTTTTTACATGTTTTGTTCTAAGAGGGCTAATTGCATTGGAAGTCCTATTGCATTGAATTTTCCAGTGGATAGAAATTCAAAATGTAATTTATAATGTCCACGAAAGAATATGACTTCAGGAAAACTAAGTTTTGGGTTGACGTAGCTTTGATATGCCAAAAACCCGACCCATGAGTAGTGGGAAATAATTACCCTTCTGGTACTGTTAATTTTTTTTTCTCAAACATTGGAAAATGGATTGATAAGAATCTCCATAATCCACACACCTCACTGTCTAACCCTTTACCTAACAAATTGACTGCAGCTACACACATAATTCATGAATTTAACAGGTAAATATGTTTTTAAAAACGTTTTATCATCGGAACAAGAATGTTCCTCCGAGGGTCACATGATTCGATTTTCTTGAGGCTTTTTGTGTAAATTTGAAAAATTTAAATTGGAATTTTCAGTTTTAATGTTATCTGTGGGGTAAAGGTTTAAAAAGTAAAGTACAAAATATATTGTACTGCCTTTTTAGCTCACCTGACTGAAAGTCAGGGTGAGCTTTTCTGATCACTTTTCGTCCGTCGTCCGTCGTCCGTCGTGAAGGTGGTGTTTGGGTCTTTTTCTTCCAAACCACTGGCCGCATGTTAATGAAATTTCATGTGAGTAGGGGTTATATAGCGGCATTTTGATTTTTGGGCAAATTAGGTTTCGGCTCATATTGAGCAGAGGGGTGGGGCAAAAATGCTCCAATTCTTAAAAAATCTTCTTCTCAAGAACCTCCCCGTGGGAACCCCGGGAAGTAAGCAGCACTTGTTTACTGCGGTAAACCAGTTCCGCTTTACTAGTAAAATAGGACCCAGTCACCAATGCTTGGGGTGAAAGTCCTCTAAAATGGGCAACATGTTGATCAACGATTGACTATCCTTGACTTCATCGCCATGTTGTGTCACGATTAGCCATTGTGCATAAATATGTGACGTTAACCACCAACAAACAAACAAACAAACTTCTCAAGAACCAGCAATAGCAGAGACTTGATATTTGGTATGCAGCTTCCTTTTGAGGTGTAGACTCAAGTTTGTTCAAGAGAAGTTTGTAGGTCTATACTTGGCGATGTTATGGGAGGAGCAAAAATTTTGGCCCCACCCCAAATTTCTATTTTTTAAACCGAGAGGCCAATTTGAACCAAATTTTATGTGAGGGCTTATTGGGTCATAAGTACCTAATTTATGCAGAATTTTTTTTTCCTGTAGCCCCGTGGGAACCACAGGAGCTAAAAATAGAAAAAAATTAAAACGCCTATATCTCAAAAACTGCACGGCAGTGAGAATTTTTATTTGGTGTGAAGCTTTCTTGGGACCAACAGAAAGGATTGGTAAAAAAAAATTGCTATCGGTTTTATCATAGGGTACTTTTTCGGGACTCTGAAAAAGTGCTGAGTCAGTATTTTTTAACACAGTAGGCAATGGGAAAAAAATAAAGAATTGTTTTCTTCCAAACCACTGCTCTAAAAGCTTTCATATTTTACATATAACATCTTTGGAACATTGATTCACATATTTGTAGAAATCAAATTCCTCGGTCCATATTTGGGTTCCCTATGGGAACCCAAATGTTCAAATTAGTGCAATATGAGGGATATATTTTAAAAATCTTCTTCTTCGGATCCACAAATCAGAATCTTTTGATATTTGCTATGCATCATCCTTAGGGGGGTGAGATTGATGTTTGTTCAAGCCAAGTCCCTGAGTTCATATTTGGACTCCCTTTGGGAACCCAAATTGTAACTTAGTGCAATACGAGGTATATTCTTTTAAAATCTTCTTCTTCGCATCCACCGGTCAGAATCTTTTGATATTTGGTATACAGTATGCTTAGGGAGGTGAGATTCAAGTTTGTTCAAGTCAAGTCCTTCGGCTCATATTTGGTCTCCCTGTGGGAGCCCAAATTATAACTTAGTTCAATATGA
This sequence comes from Pictodentalium vernedei, assembly GCA_031216915.1. Taxonomy (NCBI): domain Eukaryota; kingdom Metazoa; phylum Mollusca; class Scaphopoda; order Dentaliida; family Dentaliidae; genus Pictodentalium; species Pictodentalium vernedei. The sequence continues at coordinate 137,638,835 of CM062293.1, read as the reverse complement.
GGAATATTCTTTAAAAAAAATTTTTTTTTCAGATCCACCAGTCAAAATGTTTTGATATTTGATGTACAGCATTCTTAGGGGCTGAGAGTGAAGTTTGGTAAAGCCAAGTACCTGGGTTCATATTTGGGCTCACTGTGGGAGCCCAAATTATACCAAAATTTTTATTTTCCAAACCAAAAAGTCGATTTGAACCAAATTTGATATGAGGGCTTATTGGGTCACAAATACCTAATTTATGCCATAAATTGTTTTCCTGTCCCCCACGGCAACTACAGGAGCTGAAAAAATTTTTTTTTTTTGAATGCCCATATTTCCAGAACTACATGGCACTGAGAATTTTTATACAATGTGAAGCTTCCTTAGGGCCGGGAGAAAGGAATGGTGAAAAAAATGCCATTGGTTTTATCATAAGTACTTTTCCAGGACTAAAAGTGCCGAGTCATCATTTTTTAACACTGTAGGTAATGGGAATAACGTTGAATAATCTTCTTCTCCCAAACCACTGCTTCAGAAGCTTTTGTTTTTGGGTTCCCTATGGGAGCCCAATGTATAACTTAATTCAGTATGAGAAATATTCTTAAAAAATCTTTTTTTTCTGATACTCCTCTCAGAATCTTTTGATATTTGATTTTTAGTTTTCTTAGAAGCGGCAAATTGAAATTTGTTCAAGTTCTGGTTTATTGATAAAATTGGGCCCAGTAACCAATTCCTGCGTTGAAAGCCCTGTAAAGTGGGCAGTAATAGGCATAAACGATTGACCAAACCTGATATTATAATTATGCCTCTGTAATGATGTAGCCTTAGAAAGTGACCTTAAATTCCAATAAATAAATAGATAAATTATTGAGTACCCAATATGGGGATCTAACATATGAACACTCTGGGTTACTAAGTAGAGAAAACACTTTTATGTTGAAAAACTGATAATAACCACAAGGCAGAATCCCTTGCTATTTTGGTGATATGACTCGGCCAGTATCAGGTGAGCGCCCTCAGGCCCCGTGGGGCCTCTTGTTTGTTTTCGGAGTACTCATCTAGACATTATTTGGAGTCATCCTACCAAGTTGCAATGAAATCCTTTCAGAAATATGCCCTGTAGACTGTGCTAAAGGTTTTCGGGCTTCGGGACCCTGTAGCCGTCACTGTTGACCAATCGCGACCAAAAGGGGGCGTTCTCATCTTGACATTATATGAAGTCAACCTACCATGTTACAATGAGATCCCTCCATAAATACGACCTGTAGACTGTGCTAAAGGTTTTCGGGTTTTGGGCTCGGGCAGCCATCACGGTTGACAGATGGCGACAAATGGGAAAGTTCTCATCCAGACATCATACGAAGTCATCCTACCAAGTCACGGTTCACAGACCATGACCAAAAGGGGACGTTCTCATCTAGATATTACACAGAGGCATCCTACCAAGTTACAATGAAATCCCTTCATAAATACGACCTGTAGACTGTGCTAAAGGTTTTCGGGTTTTGGGCTCGGGCAGCCATCACGGTTGACCGATCGTGACCAAAAGGGGACGTTCTCATCTCGACATGACCCCAAACCTGCATATGAAATTTCGTGACGATCGGACAAGAACTACGGGGTGTAGCCTGTGCTAAAGGAAAATGTGAACAGACTCACAGACTCACAGACAGACTCACAGACTCACAGACTAACAGACTCACAGACTAACAGACTCCCGCACGCGTGATGGCAATAGCTTATCTTGAATGTCGGGATATTGCAGAAATGATAAAGGCATCTGCAACAAATGCCGGAGGCGCGATCTATCATAGAGTAGTTGGAGGGGTGGGGGGGGGGGGGGTGTTCTGCGCCAACAAAACTTTCAAATCAGTTATTAAATGGAGTCTTCAGGCGGCTTTTGGGATAACAAATCACGTTATTTCTTATCCGTCAAAAATTCAAAATGACGTTTTTTAGCAGCATGTTTCAAATTTCCAAGTTCATCAATGAGTATCCACTGACCTAGAGCTATAGCTTGACTGCACAATGCTTGAAGTGATAACTTGGTTGCGTCAAGTTGATTATATTAAAAGTTATTATTTCAAGAATCATGCAGTCCAGAATTACAGCCGTTGGTCAAGTGCATATCTTCATTCGCGATACAGCCTCCTTCTTAACTGTTGACACAGGACTCAGAACCTTGGGGGAGGGGGACTAGGTCAAACATGGCCTGAAAGCCCGTATTTGAATTTTTTCGTATTGGAACGCTCTTTGAAAGGACGTACCAAGACAAAAAAAATTACAATACAATCTTTCGGGTCATGTTTGGGCTAGGTGGTGGGGTGGGCAGGCATTACCAAGAATATGTGACTCCAGGGCCAACCGCCCCGCCCCAAGTTCCTGGCTCTGGGGTTACTGCCTCGGGCCCCCACCCTGTTCCGGCCCGGATCCATGACCAATATGTGCATACATGGATATTGTATTACAGAACACATAGCGTGATTTATTACTTGTCCACTAAGTAGGTGGATATACATATATTTCCAACCTATTCTTGCCAGTCTTGTAGAAACTAGAAAGTTTGGGACTGGCCCACCTGATAACTAACTTATCAGTGCCCCTTAAACTGCAGATATGCTTGGTGCTGTCAGGTATGGTCAGTGGTTGATGCCCATGTACGTTGTCTTGCATAAGCGAAATTCCAACCAGCGGACCTCCGAGTGGAATTCAGAAATCACTTGACTTACAGTACGAGTCAAAATAAGTTGTAGAATATCCACTATAAACTACTAGTATGCATCTTCAACTACACCAATAACACAAGAACCTGACATCATTTTCGAGAAAGTTCTCACAGAAAGCTTTCCGGAAAATGATTTCAGGTTCTTGTGCTATTGGTGTAATGGCAGTGGGCTAGTTTGTTCATTGCGGTTATGCTACAACTTATCTTGATTCATAGAGTATTTGTAGACTTGAAAATACAATTCTACCTTGTATCATGCATTTATGCTCATATGAAGTCTTTTTTCCAGACATTTCATACTTAGCTATTAAAAAAATAATTGTCCATTTACAGATTAGTTCTATTAAAAATTATTGGACTGTAGCCATTGCCACATTTCAACAGTTCGTGATTATAAAACAAATTTAAAATAACAAATTTTGACTTGCTGAAATAATGTTTTGGTGGCGATCATTCAGCCGTGGTGGCAGACCAAGCCCAAAACCCGAAAACCTTTAGCATAGTCAAAAGGTCGTATTTATGGAGGGTTTTCATTGTAACTTGGTAGGTTGGCTCCATATAATGTCCAGATGATAACGCCCCCTTTGGTCCTGATTGGTCAACTGTGACGGCTACAGGGGCCCAAAGCCCGAAAGACTTTAGCACAGTCTACAGGTCATATTTCTGAAGGGATTTCATTGTAACTTGGTGGGATCACTCTAGATAATGACCAGATGAGAACGTCCCCTTTTGGTCGCGATCATTGAACCATGATGGCTACACAGGCCCGAAGCCCGAAAACCTTTAGCACAGTCTACAGGCCGTATTTATGAAGGGATTTCGTTGTAACTTGATAGGAGGACTCGTTTTGGAATAATTTCACTGTAACTTGGTAACTTTCGTTGACATACATTTACTGTGAGGGCCACATACATTACCTGTGAGGGCCACATTAACCCACCCCTCAATTCTTTAGTACATTACATGTATAGTTTATACCGGTAGTGGTTATTCTTCAACTCATTTTGACTTTGACTGTATATGGACAACATATTATAGAAACGCGACACTGCTACTAGCAGACGATTTTCATCTTTTAGGGACCACGCCCCCTCCCCAACATCTTCCAGTTGGAACATCTGTGTCTTATGCTTCAATTGCATTGATTGTTGTTAGGGTACTCAGGGTTTGAATTTTCATTCACGCAGACATCTTTGTATCGTTTGAGTGATCTACCTGCCATTTTGTCACTCGTCAACAAAAAAAAACAAAACAAAAAAAACATGATGTCGATTCTGCCTTCGCTTTTGGGAAGGGGTTCATTGTGGTATTCATTCAATATTATTTTGCCCTGTCCGTTAAATGAAGTGTTGAAATTTTTTTCTATCTTTATTAGTTAGTATTAAATCGAAAACGCACATTTTCTCGTTTCAAGCGAAACATTTTGTTTGTTTCTGTCGCATGTATGACAGTCTTGACAGATAGTCTGATCGAAGTGTTTATCCGAAGCGCCCCCTGACCTTGCATATCATTGACGTCAAAGACGGCGAATCGGCAATGGGCTTATTTCAAAATTCTAGTTGTTATAATAATGTGAATTGAATGCTGCAGATTCAGTCATGGAAGTTATAGTGTAAGTTACAACCGAACTCGGTGAATGGGAATTCGGCGCAAACAAAACGAGCAAACAAATAATAAATAATAATAATAATAATAATAATAATAATAATAATAATAATAATAATTGGGTTTTGCTGCTTGACCAACAAATTGTTTTAAAAATGGCGGTATATTGTCCCTTTAAATAAGGAAGCGACAACAGCAACATCAACAACAGCGGAAGCAGTAGTTAGCGGTTGCAGAATTGAAAGGCTTTTATGTAATGTGAAATCACAACGGAACTAGAAAACATTTTTGTCTGTACACAATAGGTGGTTTATTGCACTAATTGCTACCCAATGTTCGTGTATAGTTGTCATATGTATGACTGTACAACGTATTTTCACAGTGAGAAATCATCGGTGGGCAAAGCATTGTGGTGGTGAATTTCGGTTATGTGATCGTAAAAAGACGTCATTGTGTTCCGTTGAAAAAGCAGGCTTATATTTAACTTTTAATCGAACTGTTCTCAGTGTTCTGTAATGACGGCGGAATCTGTTACCCATGATTCTTTGTGTTCGACCAGAAAGAATTTGACGACCGTGCACATACCCTTGAACTCCTCTGGCATGTAGCCAGCACGCTTTGATTTTTTATGCTCACTACGCGAGTCAAAAGTATAAATGTCGGACACAATGCACACGAAGAATACTTGATAATATGCCTACTCGCGAACAGGAACAGGAACGCCGATTTCAAGTAATGTGACTTCATGAAGAATAGTTATATTTCGGAACTCCACTAGCCGCCGGAGAGCGAACGGCTTCGCTGCCCACAAAAATAATTCTCAACACAAACACCGACATACACATTTATAAAAATGAACTGCCCTGGCAACAACTCATCGAGGATTTGGTGCTGACGATGTCGATAGAGGCTAGCTGCTGCATCGATTGTTCGCTCCCACACTGCAAATATATATCGAATTGTGGTCAACCAGTTCACGTTGTATTCCCCAGAAAATGTTTCGGGGAATATACATATATCTATGGCGCTGTCCGTCTGTATACGCAATTGGTTTCCGCTCTCTATTTAAAATACCACTCGACCAATCAACACCAAACCTGACACGTTGGTTGCCCATGGCGATTGGGGGAAGTCGATTCGTTTTGTGGACATTGTGCCCACGGTCAAAGTCACAGTGACATTGAGCTTGGAATTAAAGATGGGGTTGATTTCCGCTCTCTGTTTAAAATCCACTCCAGCTGTCTAGTGATTCAAATCAATTTTAACATGCGAGTAACAGCGAGGAGGAACCATATATATTTTTGGACATTGTACCCAAGGTCCTGATCTTAGTGACTTTGAAGAAATCTATTCATTTTTGGGGACCTTTTACCGACGGTCAAAGTCAGTGATTTTGAACTTGAGGTCAATTTGAGGATGGTATGCACTCCATGACTAAAGATATCGTCGGCCGATTGGGTGCACACCTGATCATATAGGATAGTCGTGATGAAAAGAAGAACTATTTCTTTGGGGTTGTCACGCCAGAGGTCAACTTCACAGTCACTTTGAAATTGATTTCAGTCCAATAACTAGAATTTCCGATCTCTATTTAAAGTTCTTGACTGATGGAAGCCCGTATGATGAGAGGTAGAACAGCGTTCATGTCGGGTTAGTTTTGCCAGGTCAAGATTTCAGTGATCTTGGACTTGAATTTGATTTTTGCTCCTTAACTGAAGGAAGCAAGCACCTCATTTGTATTGGACTTGTTGTTCAAAGGCTTAAGTCCACAGTGCCCCTAAAGTACAGATGCACTACAACACATAAATTTCATTCTGGATTGTGTTAATTCCTTGTATAATTCATAGGCCAGTTACTGTATTTTCGATGTATCAGTCGCTCTTGGCGGCCACTTGTAGTTTATTTCCAGATGACAAGCGGCGTAATACATGCCATTGATACTACCGGTTCTATTGAATGGAGATGGGCTCAAACCTCAATAATTTCTGTCTTGTTGATCTGGTCGGGGTGGGGGGGGGGGTACAAGACACAATGATGGTGTGGGTGTGTCTTCGAGAAGAAACGAGTCTGCTGTGCAAATAATTCTCTCATAGACGTCTGTTCAATATTATATAGTTCAGCCTCGTTGAACTTTAGGCTACGCGGGGATGACGTCAATTGTGAAATTCGTGAACGAACTGCAGGTTACGACAAAATAATACAACGACAAAATAATACAACAAACATTACGAAGTAAGCTCTTTATTTCCAGGCCTGCCATAATCTATGCCGTAAGCTATATTTCAGCATTTCGTGACATTATATGGTTCCACAAGTGGTAAATGGTCGTGAGATTTATGCAATGAATAGGGGTATATTTTTGCTCGCATACCAGATTTACCTAGCAAACGATAATTGCTCAGAATGCTTCCTGATGTAAAACGAGAAAAAGTTGACAACAAATGTGGATTTTATCCAACTTGTCTCCCAATACCACTGTAGCTCTGTAAATTACACGACATTTGCAAAAACCAAATAGTAAATTCGCCGTTTACAATTTATTGAACATTTCGGTTCTGTCCGGGAAATGTCATACTTCTAATCAGTTCTGTCTATTCACTTTATATATGCATAGCTTTGAACTTTTAAATGGATCTCCTTTTATGTATATCCATATATATATATATATATATATGTATATAGCTGTTTGTTTGATATGGTTTGGGCCGAATCAGAATCCCCGCATGGAAAACAATGAGAATCAGTCGTGATTTTTGCAAAATATTCATTTGATTCTTTTCATAGATTCTGAAAGTATCCGTAAAGGCCTGGAGAATTCTATCTATTTTCTGGCAATTTCTGCCCCCTCATAGTAAGTTAACAGTTTGACTTAGATAGTGCCTAGTGAAGTTTTGGCTGCTTTTGCAGGGAGCCCAAAGCATGTATGTTGGAACTCGCCAGAATTGGAACTTTGTCCTAAAGGGTTAAACTCGACTAAATGTTTACATATAAGGTTTGTTTTTTTTTGCTATGACATATGTGCCGTTTGCTTTCGGCATAGATTACAATCAAATTCTACAAAATTCTGCTGGAAGAGTCCCCGTATCCCAATCGTACTTGTTTTGTTTTTTTCAGAACAAACACATTTAAGTATTCAATACCTATTTTCGCACAATACGATGCCATCTAGAGACGTCGTGAAGATGGCAGACAGAGGTGTGGTGTAAACCTGATTTGTCCCGACTTATCATGACTCAAGTGTCCCGAAAGATCAGATTTTTCAAGGACATCATCAAGACATGACTGATGCCTTCACCAACTCTTGAGATTTGATCTATAATCCCAGCTGACTAATATTCCAACTGCATTATCAAGGCATGCATTCGTCGAAGACGTACCTTGATGGTGTAGTTGGAATATTAGTCTGTTGGGACAACAGTTCAAAGAGCGAACCAATATATCTTAACTCCAATCCAGGCGAAAAAGTCCCTGGTAGAAATATTATTGTTGGGATCGCACCCCAACACCCTGCCTACTCCCCGACAAATACTAAACAACTTTCTTGTGTCTGACGACAAACCATATTAACGATTGACTAAACCCGATTTTATCTCCATGCATGTTGCGGTTATGATTAAGCGTTGTGCAGAAATATGTAACCTTAACCCTTTGAAAAAACTGCGGCCGCTTTTCCGGCCAGGAACATACGCCATAACGTCATTAAATGGGATGGCAGTTCAGTAAATGTGTGGGGTAGACCAGTCAATATTTTCAACTTGCAACCCCAAGGCTGCAGGTTGAAAATATTGATTGGTCTACCTCAACTAATGAATATGGACTCTTCTAATTGCTGCCACTGAACTCGCATGGAAGATACCTCTAGAGTTCAAAGGCTTAAAACACCGATAAATAAGTGGAAGTAAAACAAAATATGAGATTCTCGGTTCTGTTTGCAGATAGACCAAAAAAGGTTTTCATTTCTTGCAAAAATAGGTTAGATAATTGTGAAAAAATCTTCTTCAGAACCACCAGTCAGAATCGTTTCATATTTGGTATGCAACTTCTCTAGGGGGGTCAGATTCAAGTTTGTTCAAAATCGATCAAAGATTTGGGCTCCCTATTGGAGCCTGAATTTCAACTTAGTGCAATATGTGGAATATTCTTTAAAAATCTTTTTCAGAACAACCAGTTGAAATCTTTTGATATTTGGTATACAACATCTCTCGGGATGGGGGGGGGGGGGGGGTGGGGAGGGGGGGTGGGGGTGGTCAGATTCAAGTTTGTTCAGATCGGGTCCCTGAGTTAATATTTGGGCTCTCTTTTGGAGCCCGAATTTTAACTTAGTGCAATATGAGGAAATTTCTTTGAATATATTCTTCTTCAGCTCCACCAGTCGGCATCCTTTCATAATTGGTATACAACATCTCTGGGTTGCT